>JACSZP010047527.1:0-12994 GCA_016161895.1 Pinna nobilis | reverse complement strand
TTATAGATATTTTAAATACAGTACTGAAGTTTTTCAGGATGGCTACAGACATATTAATGGCGTGCTTATCCTCAGGTTTGGCAAAGGCAAGACACAACGTTTATACGCAGTGACAGGCGGTTTGAGACCACACACAGCCGATCAGTGACATACAGTGTTAAAAAGCTCTTCATCCAAATTGATAGCAAAATTGTGCTTCAGGCAAGCGATGGTCCAACAATACGTAGTGTCAGTTCAGAGTTCCGTTGAAGGAACACGATGCACCAAGTCGTGTGTGGCGCCAACTGCCCCTAAGCTCTCGGCCGGGCCGCGACACAGTGGGTGCATCGAGTTCCTTAAACGGAACTCGGAATTTGTACCGAGTTCCGTACGAGTTCCGTTTATAGTCAGTATTTGTCCCCCCTATAAAAGTCAATAACCATTGTTGGTCAGTATTGGTCACTCTCCTACCTGTGCAATTGTTAAGCTTAGATTGCTCCCTCTAATGGTCAGTATTGATATTTCGCCTGCAAACAGGTCACTCGCCCGTATGAGGGTCAGAACTAGGCATACATCTATGCGTATGGTCAATACTGGAAACTCATCAGTATTATGGTCATTACTGGTCACTCGCCTTTGTAATGATCAATATTTGTTACTAATATGAAAAATGGTCAGTACTGGTCATTCATCAGTATGCTAGTCAGTACTGGTCACCCACCTATAAAAATACTCAGTTCTGGTCAATCTCCTGTATAATGGTTAGCCTGGTCACTCATCTGTATAAAGGTCATTCATCTGTAATTGTCAGTACTGATCATTCACCTGTAATGGTTAATACCGGTCACTTGTCGGTATAGTGCATATTGATAGTCACTTGTCTGTGTGACGGTCATTGATGGTAAGTCGCCGGTAAAGCACTGGCTCTTTATCTGATGGTAAAGTACTAGTAATTCGCCCATATAATGGTCAGTGATTACGGAACTCGGTACCTGTTCCAAGTTCCATCAGGTGACCAGTTCTGACCTTTTTATGGGTGACAAGTACTGACCATATGTATAGTTGATTGACCAGCACTGGTCATCATACTGATGAGTGACCAGTACATACCATTATACATATAAGTTCCTTAAGCGGAACACGGAACTCGGTATCAGCTTCCAGTTCCGTAAACGGAACAGGGAACCAGTTCCGAATACCGTTTAAGAACTCGATGCACCAAGCTGTGTGTCACGGCCCCCGAGCGAGGCAGTGTTAAAGTACTAATACTACTAATACTTAATACTAAGTGTTAAACAGTGGATTGACAAATACAAAGGCGGATCTAGGTATTTTTCAAAAGGTGGGTTGAAGACCGAGTTTTCTTTCCTAGGGGAATTGTTTATGTTTGCCAAAGTTTGTAGAAATTAACGGCGAGCTAAAAATTAAAAGATATAAAATAAGTTAACGCATTTGGCGAGCGAAGCGATCAGGAAAATTATTGTGAATTTTAAGTTTTGATCCGTCTTAATTGCTGTTTCATTTGTAATACAATTTAAAGTATAAAGAAATGAATGGTGAGCGGAGCGAACCGAAGTTTTTCTAAGATATCAAATAAACTTATTATTTTTAAGATATGAAATACATTGTAAGTTGATTAACGAATTCAGCGAGCGAAGAGAAAAAAATCATTGAAATTGTTAATTTCAATTTGGCTTAATTGCTACATTATTTTGTTATACACACTCACCCTTTCTATCTCTCTTATATAATCCAGCTTTTACTTTTTTGGTCTAGCCAAAGGATGGAGGGGGTTGTTACAACCCCCTATCCACCTGGCTGGATCTGTCAGTGCTTTATGTTCCTCTAATTATCCTTTGTTTGTAATCCTTGAATACCGCTTGACTTCAAACCATGAACATTTTAGGTGAAGTTTAATAATAACACTGGCTTATTTAATCATACAAACTTCATACTATTCACACTCACATCTTTCCCCTGTTCCCTGTTGTTTTTTCCAAACCAAGAAGGGGGGGGGGGATGGTCCACCTGGCTTGATCCGCTAGCGCAGTACTAACAATTATACAGACGAGTGACTATTAATATGAACTAAACAGAGAAGTGACCGGTTTTGACCACTACAGGTGAATGACCAGTTTTTGTTGTACTGTTGTTTAACGTCCCACTCAAGAATATTTCAATCACACGGAGACGTCACCGTGTTCCGGTGAGGGGAGACAAAGTTTGCCTATGATCGGCACTGCTGGCCGTCGAGCAGAGAGGGTTCTTTAACATGCCAACACCTGCTGTGACACGGGACCATGGTTTTTACTGTCTCATCCGAATAACAGGGACGGCCAACCGCAGAGTGGCGCTGCGCGGATTAAAACTCCGGACCCTTCGATTCGATGTCGAACACGAAAACCACTCGGCCAGTGCGGCCCCATGAATGATCAGTACTGACAATTATAGATAAATGACCATTATACAGAAGAGTGAACAGTACTGAGCATTTGTATAGGTGATCGACCAGTATTGACCATAATACTGGTAAGTGACCAGTGTTGACCATTCGCATAGGCGAATGACTAGTACTGAACATCATACAGGCGAGGGACTTGTCTGACCGTTGTGCATGCGAATGACCAGTACTGACCATTATAGGTGGAAATCCAAGCTGATCATTTGCATAGGTAGTAGAGTAACCAGTACTGACCATTTTACAGATAAGTGACTAGTATTGCATCACAAAGGCGAGTGGCCAGTACTGAATATGTGTATAGATGAGTGACAAGTACTGCCCATAGTACTGATAAGTGACTAGTATTGATCATAAGCATAGATGAATGACTAATACTGACCATCATGCAGCTGAGGGACTTGTCTTACCATTGTGCACGCGAATGACCAGTGCTGACAATAAGAGGTGGTAATCAAAGCGGGTCATTAGTATAGACAGCAGACTGATCAGTACTGACCAACATAATGTACAGTGACCAGTACTAGCTTTATGTATAGTTGATTCTCCAGCACTGGTCATCATATTGGTGAGTGACCAGTACTGACCATTTTACAGATGAGTTCCTCAAACGGATCTCGTATGGAACTTGGAAGCAGTTCCCAGTTCCCAGTTCCGTTTAAGGAATTCGATGCACAAAGCTGTGAGTTGCGACCTCCGAGTTCCCCGTTGAGCGAATCAGCCTTCACTCGCTAATATTTGGTAGGTCGATATTCGGCGTTGGCCGCCCCGCAGTTCTCGCCTGAATGCAGAAGCCTTCCTCTGCTATCGTGGGTCGATTTCAGTGTGGGCCGCCCCACAGGTCTCCGCCGAGCAAAGTAGCTCTCGTGCCTCCTTCAACTTTGCATGGGAAGGCTACTTCGCTCGGCCGAGAGCTGCGGGGCAGTTGGCGCCATACACGGCTAAGTGCATCTTGTTCCTTATTGGGATCCCTACACGATGACCGTTGTAAAGGCGAGTGACTAGTACTGACAACTTTATAAATAACCAGTGCTAGCCGTTACACAGTCGATTAACCCGTACTGACCGTTACACAGACGAGTGACTATAAGTATGCAATATACAGAAAAGTAACCGGTATTAACCATTATAGGTGAATGGTCATAACTGACAATTAAAGATGAATGACTATTATACAGATGAGTGACCACTCTGCCCGTTATGTAGTCGAGTGACCAGTACTGACCATCTAACTGATGAGTGACCAGTACTGACCATTTTACAGACAAGTTACAAAGTATTGATCATTATAAAGGCGAATGGCCAGTACTGACAAGCACTGACTATCATACTAATAAGTGATCAGTACTGACCATTTTACAGATTAGTGACAAGTATTGATCGTTATAAAGGCGAGTGACCAGTACTGACCATTTGCATTGGTGATTGACCAGTACTGACTATCATACTGATGAGTGACCAGTACTAACAATTTTACAGATTATTGACAAGTATTGGTTATTAAAAAGGCGAGTGATCAGTACTGAGCATTTGTATATATGAATGACTAGTACTGGTCATAATACTGGTTAGGGGCCAGTATTGACCATACCGATAGGTGAATGACTAATACTGATCATCATAGAGGCGATTGGCCTGTCTTACCATGCTGCAGGCGAATGACCAGTGATGACCATTGTAGGTTGTAATCGAAGATGACAATTTGCATAGGTAGGAGAGTGATCAGCACTGACCAACATAATGTCGAGTGACTTGTTCTGACCATTATTCAGATGAGTGACTAGCACTGGTAATTTTATTTGTGAGTGACCAAAACTTAACCTTAAAAAGCGAGTGACTAATACTTACTATTACACAGACGATTGACCAATGCTGACCATGAAGCAGGCGAGTGACAAGTACTGACCATTTCTATAGATGAGAGAACTGACCATTAAACTGCTTGGTTACCAGAACTGACCATTATACATAACGGAACTCGGATCTGGTACCGAGTTCCTTGAACGGAACTCGGAACTAACTTCAGGCTCCCATAACTCATTCTGTGTATGTATATGTTTGATTTAGTTTAGAGAATTATTTTTTAGAATAGGTAATCCTAAGAAAATTGACCTAAAGAGAGAAAGATCACATGTGAAAAACAATCCGGAATACAATGACATTAATTAAAGTTGGTTCCCTTTGATTGACTTTCTTTAAATTGCTAATACTTTATTTAACCCTTCCCTAGTGAAATGACAAACTTTCCCAGAAAATAGAAAACGCCCATTAAACCAACAACTAATTGTAACAGCTGTGGGTTATCTTATATACATACAATGATGTCCCGGGCAAACGTTGTGATGACATACATCTTTATAACAAATTTGTTTGTTGGTAAATTGTATTGCTGTTTAACGTCCAACTCGAGAGTGTTTCACTCATATGGAGACGTCACCGTATGTCGGTAAAGGCCGACAAATTTTGCCTATGCTCGGCACTGCTGGCCCTCTAGAACAGGGAAGATTCCTTAGGTTGCCAACACCTGCTGTAACACGGGACCTCGGTTTTGACTGTGTCATCCGAAAGAGAGGGACGTCCAACTGCGGGAGTGGCGCTGCGCGGATTCAAACCCTGGACCATTCGATTTGCATTCGATCACGCTAACCACTCGGCCATGGAGGCCCCTTTTAAATCTTTAAGCATAACTCTATTGACTACGCAAATTAATCCACTAAACCTTTGCTCACAAAACATACAGACGCTTGGATCTCTGATGTGCGTCAGAGTTTAAAAATGCACAGTTTATATCCCCTCAGGACTGAATTCACTCATACGACCGACGCTTCATGTCTTAAGTCTAAAAGACTTTATTTCAGAAAATTGTTATAATATATGTAAAATGACCGCAGTATGTGTTGACAGACCTACATATGTAATTTTGTCTTAGAGCAATTATGTATGTAGAGCATTTGCTCACTGATAAATATTTACATTTTTACAAATTGGACCTCTAGTGGTGTTTGTAAAATAATGACATAATGGGAAGTGGTCTCT
Organism: Pinna nobilis; assembly: GCA_016161895.1. Taxonomy (NCBI): domain Eukaryota; kingdom Metazoa; phylum Mollusca; class Bivalvia; order Pterioida; family Pinnidae; genus Pinna; species Pinna nobilis. Next base: position 7,521 of record JACSZP010047527.1, on the reverse strand, counting down.
AGCTGGTGCTTTTTTTAACTTTACGAGCATTTTATTGAGAAAAAATGCCTACTTATGACAGTTTAGCTCATTATCTGGCAAAATGAATTGTTTGGTTTGGAATAAAAGTAAGTTAGAGTTGTCTCACTAACAGGTAGACAAAATGCAATATAGCGTTATCAACAATGACAATATGTATTAATAGACTAATTGCATTAATTTCCTGGTTATTTTACAAAACAGAGTTTGAGCGTTTTGCCTAAACTGTGCCCTAAGAACATGCGGAAGAAGGAAATAAATAAAAAAAATGCATTGGCATTTTAATCTTTCATGATAAAATAGGCTTGCTTCATTGATTTTTACCAATAAGAAAACATGGAATTACATTTCGTTATTACAATGGTTTTTCTAGCGTGGTCTTTTGTAACTGGGCTGTGTCAAAAAGGTATCTGTTCAAAAACAAGGTAATTAATTCAGACTACTATTTGATATTTCTTTTATTGCGTTGCATATTACAAACCTGAGATTCGTACACGTTTTCTATGATCTTAGTTCTTTCTTGTACTAAAGCTTGCTATAATATACAAATTTAAACAATATATTTGTCAACGTCGTGACCTACTGGTTATCGTGTTTCGACTTCGAATCGAGACGTCCGGCTTTCGAGCCCAAGTCATGACACGGTCTGCCGTCCCTGTCTTTCGGATGAGACAGTATAAACCGATGCCCCATTACACGTGTCGGCACGTTAAAGAATCCTTTATGCTATACTGCAAAAAGTGCCGAGCATAGGCAAAATTTGTTGACATCTATCAGCATTCGTTGACGTCTCTATATAAGTGAACGATTCTTGGGTTGGATGTTGAACAACGAGATAACAACAACATAAACAATATAAAAATTGCATAGAGGTTATGACTAGCTGTTTCAGACTGTAGGGGGGAGGGGGGTGGTTGGGCCTCGTCCAGTATCCCATGGAGGATATGGTATATGCTTTTTAATTTATTCGGAGCCCAATTCAAATTAAACAAAATAATGGGAATAGCATGAGTATTGAACTTTAGTTGTGATCATTATTACTTTTATCAGAATCATCAGATCAGCGTATAAATCATGAACAAACATTGTTCATTTTGACACAAAACAGTCTGTAAATGAATACTAGTATTGATAGAAATCCAATGAGGAAGTGTACATAAATATAATATGCTACAAGTGGTTGACGTATATGTTCAAATTTGGTATTTGAATTGCACATAGAGTGACCCGACACGTGGAATGCTGCACTTGAACATTAAAGTTTTGTATTTATGATCAAGCATAGACCATCTGTTGCTTAGTTGTACATTTGTGTTTAATGGCATTTGAATTATAATAATTACGGTCCAGAGATAATCACTTGTGTTGGATGCATGAAAACAAACGATGGTCAATTGCATAATATATTATGCGAGTCACAATTTGAACCTTTTTTCTTGCATTTGGCGATTTCTTAAGATAAGGAAAAGATGTTTGAATGGTATGACAAATAATAACTTAAGACAAACGGTACTCCATGTCTATGTGGGTTGTGGAAAGGAAAATTGAAGTAGCAAAATGTAATTAGCATGCAAATGAATAAATACAATGGTCGATTTAAGTTGCAATAGATCATCAAATTGTTTTCTTTCTGTTTATCATCATACAGTAATGTTTGTTTAATCCAGGGGAGTGATTGAATGCTGTGTGGATTACAGAGAGATAAATGACACCTGCGTCCGTAAGCAATTATCTTTTTTTCTATTTTTTTATCGCTTTTTAACAACATCAATTTCATTTTGCTAAGAGACAACTTGTTTACAGAGCTTTTGACAACAGAAAATATATTATCATTAATAGTTTGTAAAAGCCGGTCTGAAAACCTTCCCCGTTGGTCAGTGTAATTCACATAAGAGTATTAGATTTTGACCAAGCGGTTTATGAATCGATTCCTGGCAGCAGCTTGGATTATGTCTCTGACCTAGTTTCAACAAGACAGTATCAAAGAACCAGGACTGAATAAGATAAAGTACTAAGAACATAAGCATCTCCTTTGATGGCGCCCCGATAACACTTTTAAAAATTTTTAAGTGATTAACGACACTCGAACTGAACACAAACAACATTAAAAATCTACAATTTAAACTCGTAGAATCGATACTACTAACTATTATTGCAGTGCATTGCATTGCTCTGAAAATACATTAATTACAGATAGGCAGCTATGATGGATTCATTTTTTCAAAGTGAAAGTAACTTTTATATTCGATCATCAATTAATTATATAATCAAATTGTTGACTAAGTGGATATTGTTTTTAAGTATATGTATATGTGGTATTTCATCAGCGGAAAGGTCATTTAAATTTTATAAAAAGAACGCAAACCTGTAACTAATTTCCATATGATTCTAATGTGAAAATACCACTTGCAGTGTGTCCTGAGGGTTACCATGGTTCGGAATGTAAAACGCCATGCCCAAATGGATTTTACGGAGCGGCTTGCAGAGAATCTTGCGAATGTGAAGAGGAGCAAACGTGTGATCCGATGCGCGGTTGCGTCATGAATTTTTCTGAGGGTGAGTTATTTATCAGCAAGACAGAAGAATTTCCTTGAGCAATTCCCTAAGCAAATTTAGAAATTATGTCAAAGGGAAAAATTATTCACTTTAGTGTCCAAATAGGTAGCTCACGCATATTCAAACATTTTGTCTCTTCAGTTCTAAGTAGCGTGGGTTCGATGTTTTCTGTTTTTGTTTTGTTTTTGCGTAACGTCACACTCGACAATCTTTTAATGATATGGTGGCGGCCAGTTTTCATTGTTGTTGGAGAGGAACGGGTACGACTGTCCCGGCGAAGAGAGCAATGGCGTTCCGCAAGTGGACCGACAAACTTTATAACATAATCAACTTTGATTGTAGCGGGGATCAGGTAGGGATGCTTAATCATCGAAGCATAATGCTTCAATATTTAAACCACGAAATTAAGCAAACAGGCAAACTAAAAGCACTATTTAAAATTTCTAAAGAGAGATATGAGAATTGACATTTTTTATTTTATTGTATAAATATTAAAAGCATCGTTGGTTTTTTTTCAATAAGAGACTTACTACCAGACCTTGCTAGCAAAGGGAAAAAACCTTATAATATGAAGTCATGAAGAGACGAAAGTGAAGCCCTTATGTAAACTGTCTATTTTCTCGCATAATCAACATAATTTCCAAAGAAACGTGGCAAAAGACGAAGCCAATGTATCTCTGAAAAATAATGGTGGGAGTTCTCTATAGAAGAATTGAGGTTTTCAAGAAATTAACAGACAATAATGAATTAATCATAAAGCATTGTTTTTAAATATATTCTGCAGAAAATGTATCATCGACAACTGAGAACCATTTTACTTTAACAAGGCAACTTTGGACTACAAATGATGGTATGACGGATGTAATAAATGATGAGCTGACGGATGAAATCCCCCGGCAATACCTATATTTTACAACCGGAGGCGTTGTTTTTCTCATCATAGCAGTATGCTTATTCGTTCGACACCGGTATTTCGATTTCAAAACTGCATGTGAATCACTGTTCAACATAACACACGCACACGTGTTTTGAAACCTTACAACTGTTAATTTTCATACATGAGTCTATGTAAACACTAATCTAAGGAAGCTAACGTTGAAAAAACCATACATTTTCTTATTGCTTCAAGAAATATATGTCATAGTATATGCAACTGCAGCAATTACAATTGATGAAAAACAGTTTAATGAAGTATTCTAAACAGCTTGAGTACAAAAAAGAGGTTTCAATTTTTTCCCTATAGTTTGTTTGTTCCATTTATTTTCTGAAATGTCTCAAAGTTTTTTTTGTGTGTGTGTTTTTTTTTTTCTTTTCCGTCTCCTCTCCTTTTTTCTTTTCTATTTTTTCTTTTTTTTTATAAATCTTGTAATAATGATTTACATATATAATGTCGTTTTTGAAGGTGCAGGAAGAAGAATGAACAGAGCGAAGATACAGTTGATTCAGTAAATGGTATGAAAATCCATATTCATAATTTATTGATGTATTGCATCTTTGTACTTGAATCATGAATATTACCCATTAAAAATATTATTTTTATTCCGTGACATTTTGTACCAGATGATGTATACATGTATGCACTTGTTTTATTTTGTTTTTGTTTAAAGTCCAAGTGGTCAAAATTTCAATTTTATAAAACGTCACATACTGCGGGTACTGGGTTTTTATTTCGGTCTATGTTCGATACATAGTACCAGGGAGACTGCAATGCATGTACTTAGCAAATACAGTATTTTTTTCTAGAGAAGTAGTATTATCGATCAATTTGTCTGTTTTTCATCTGGCAATCATATCCTTGTTTGTAATTATTTTTTATCGACACGATGTCATGTTGTCTCATTTAGAAATTCCATCTATTGAGATAGACCCAGAAGACGTACCAGCTCCTATTGTTACTCTTCAGCCTTGTTCACATCAGGGAGCAAATGGATCTGACTATGCGGAAATCCGGGAACAGATTCATGTTTACGGGGATTCTCACGAAGAATCCGGCGTTTACAACTTGTTGTCATTTTCGAGAAACAAAACCTACAGACAAACTCATGGCTCCATCCAAGCTGTGTATGATACCTCCCAATTACCCGCTTTGAGAAATGAGGACGTAGTTAATGCTGATACATCAAGTCAATCAATGGACGAAAAATTCGACAGTGATACTGATAAAAAGGAAAGAAAATCAAGTCCAATATAATATGAAGACATGCTAGTGTTAGTTTGACCAATGTAAATATCATACTGTACAGAAAAAAATATAGTTTCCGTTCATCGTTTTCATCGAAATACAGCCAAAGCTTTCAATGAGTTCTCATTTCTTGTCCATAAATGCCTGAATGTTTCAAAGAACTAGTTTACATTCCCCCTAAGTTATGCTTCAAGATCACTGATTTTTTTATTTGTCCAACTTTGCCTATTCTTGTTTATTAAATTTTCAAAAAATATATCTCCTTGTCTTTTAATAATTTCGAAGCCTAACAGATTTCAATTCTGAGCAAATTGCATTTTAAGTTATATATAAAGGACTATGTCGATTTGCATTATTTATAAATTTAATGGGTTTAGTAATAGGTGCAAGATATAACAACTGCCTATTACAGGATTCCAAAGTTTGGGACTATGTTGGATGGAATTGGTACCCAGATACAAGATCCGATATCCTTTAAAGGAACTTATCTTTATGAATGTCAGTAATGGTCACTCACCTTCACTTATGGTCAGTACAGGTCATTCAACTGTATAATGGTAAGCATTTGTCACGAGACTGTATATTGATTTATAGTGATCACTCACTAGTATGATGGTCAGCAATGGTCACTCAAGTATACAAATAGTCACCCATCAGATTGATCGATACTGGTCAAAAACATTTACAATGATCATCCGCCTGTATAGTGTTCAGTGCTTATCAACCCCCTATTATGGCCAGTACTGATCACTAACCAGTACAATGTTCAAAAGTGGTCACTAGTCTGTAATGTTTACTGCTGGCCACTCAATTGTAGAATGGTTAGTGCTGATCATCCATCTATGGTTGTCTGATCTAATCATGATCATTCACCTGTAATGCCGTTAGGGTCAGTACTGGTAACCTGCTTGTAAATTACTTTTTACGAGTCTTTTACCTATAAAATTGACAGAACTGGTCACTCACCTTTATAATGGTATGTACTGGTCATTAAAGTAAGGGTCAGTATTGGTCACTGCATAATGGTCACCGATTACGGAACTCGAAAGTCAATACCACTTCCGAGTTTTGTAAACGGAGCTCGGTACCAGTTCTGAGTTCTATTAAAGAAATCGATATACGAAGTCGGGTGTGGCCGTTCCTGGTTTCTGCGCTGAGTGAGTCAGTCTTCACTCGCAAAGACGCGGTAAAGAGATTGTGTGGACCTTCAACTCTCATCCCAGCAAAATAACCTGTCCGTGTTATGTTGCTGTCGGTCAATTTTCTAGTACTAATTATTTTACAGGCTAACGACCAGTTCTGTCCAACGGGGTAAGACAAGCACTGACTTATTGTATAGGCGAGATACCGACACTAACAGTCATACTGGTGAATGTCAAGCACTGACCATTTTACATGCAAATGACTAGTACCAATTATTTGTATAGGCAAGTGACCAGTACTGACCACTATAGGGATGATCAGTACCAATTATTTGTACATTTGAGTTACCATTTCTGACCATTATATAGGTGAGTGACTAGATATAGATTTTACAGGCGAGGGGCTATTACTGACAGTTATATAGGCGAGTGACCAGTACTGACCGCTGTACTGGTTAGTGATCAGTACTGGCCATTATAGTGTTGATCGGTGTTGAATAAATAAATTACTAGTACTGGCCATCATGTTGGTGAATATTGCTACGATTTCATTTGTTGTGATATGTATATCATTCATACAGGTTCTAACAAAGGGGCGGGGAGGGGGATTTTGGTGGATGTTGTATATTGAACCGTTTAGCCATAGGGATCGGAATTCCTAATGGCTACAAATTTATTTGGAAAACGTTCTTTTGCAGTATTGGTCACTACGTCATTAAAGTTTAGAAGACAAGTATTTAAATCGCCATAGTTCAAGCTATAAGTTCTTGTTGCCTAATTTTTCTCTACAACTGGCGTATTTACCTTGATTGAATAACCAAATATTACGCATAAAACATTTGTTAGTTTTCACGGGGTTTTCAAAATTCCAAAAACGGGACAGTGGTGTCTTAAATTTTTGTCCAAGAGACATTCACAGACATAACATCTTTTGATGGGGCCTCCGTGGCCGAGTGGTTAGCGTGTTAGACCTCCAGTCGAGAGGCCAGGGGTTCGATTCCCGAAGACGCCACTCCGCGGTTGGCCGTCACTGTCTTTCGGATGAGACAGTAAAAACCGATGTCCCGTGTCACAGTCGGTGTTGGCACGTTAAAGAACCCTCTCTGCTCTACGGCCATAAGTGCCGAGCACAGGCAAAATTTGTCGCCCTTCNNAAATATTCTTGAGTGGGACGTTAAACAACAACAAAACAAACAAAACATCTTTTGATAAGAGACCTGTTTTTAACTAGGATATCAACAATGAGTGATTGAGAGTTTTCTGTGTAATGAGTTGGTTGCTTAATAAGTTGAGACATATTGTATATATATAAAATGTTACGAAAATTATTTAACTGTACATTATTAAAAAAAAAATGTCAGCGTTAAAGTCACCGACTATTAAAATGTTGTGTATTGCTGTGAAATACGCCAGGTTAATAAACTGTTCTATATCTAACAACAGAAAAACTGGATAGTCGGTAGGTTCTGTAGAATATGCCGTACAAGTAACGGGATCCAGAAAGAGATGTTTCCACCCGTATTCTTTCAACAGTAGGATTTCTAAATCGTATCTACGTCTGGCGAAGATGGAACTTCACATATACACACACACACACACACACACACACACACACATATATAT
>JACSZP010047514.1:0-16745 GCA_016161895.1 Pinna nobilis | reverse complement strand
AGAGAGAGAGAGAGAGAGAGAGAAAGAGAGAAAGAGAGAGAGAGAGAGAGAGAGGGGGGACAGACAATTTGTAATCAGTTTTATCAAGTCCTTCCCTTGCCTGTTAAAATCCTTTGTTCATACCCTGGCTTATCTGTTGTTAAGTGTAAGGGTGAAGCAGTTATGCATTTATACACTAATTTAGGTGCACATTTGCAATGATAAATTTGTTAAGGTTGAAAGATATTTGTAAACAGTAAACATGAACAAAGAGCGCTTTGTCAATTTCCTTTAAAAGGTGCCAAGATTTTTAGCAAACACCTTTATGTATTTTTCCTTTGAAGTTCCATACCCTGGAAGTGAATTATTTTGTGTAATTATTTACTGATTCAACAGCTGAATACAGACACTTACATGTACTTAGCACCTGGCTAGGTTGATGTTGGCATTTGACTTGGTATTGGATATCTTTATGATTCCTTTTTTCTTTTTAAATATGTTTTATTTACTACTCCTTGGCAGTTGTCTGAACATCCTACATGTAGTAACTTTAATGGTGTCACAGCTAGTGCTCTTGTTTATTTTGAATTTATTAAAATGCTAATTTCTGACAGTCATATTTCCTCACATCATTTGGCAGTTTCTCTCTAGTTGCTGTTGTATTTTAGGTTCAAGTGAGCTTTTCTGATCACATTTTGTCTGCCGTGCTTTCATCTGTCTGTCTGTAAACTTTGAACATTTTTAGGTCACCTGAGCTTTGCTCATGGTGACCTATTGTGATCGCTTTTTGTCCGTCCTTGTCCGTTAACTTTTTACATTTTGAGACAGTAAAAACCGAGGTCCCGTGTCACAATGGGTGTTGGCACGTTAAAGAACCCTCCCTGCTCTACAGCCAGCAGTGCATCCATATGAGTGAAATATTCTTGAGTGGAACGTTAAACAACAATGCAACAACAACTTTTCAGGGCCGTGCAAAATCCAAGATGGCCACCATGGCCTCTGATTGGCTGAGACATTTTGAACTTCTTCTCAAAAACCACTGAATGGATCAGGCCCAAACTTGGTAAAGATGTTCTACACAAGGTCCCACACAAGTGTTGTTACTTTTTGGGGCCATGCGAAATCCAAGATGGCCACCGTGGCCTCTGATTGGCTGAAACATTTTAAACTTCTTCTCAAGAACCACTGAATGGATCAGGCCCAAACTTGGTACAGATGTTCTACACAAGGTGCCACACAAGTGTTGTTACTTTTCGGGACCATACAAAATCCAAGATGGCCACCATGGCCTCTGATTGGCTGAAACATTTTGAACTTCTCAAGAACCACTTAATGGATCATGCCCAAACTTGGCACAGACGTTCTACACAAGGTCCCACACAAGTGTTGTTACTTTTTTGGGCCATGCGAAATCCAAGATGGCCGCCATGACCTCTGATTGGCTGAGACATTTTTACCTTTTTGTCAAGAACCACTGAATGGATCTGGCCCAATCTCGGTACAGATGTTCTACGCAAGGTCCCACACAAGTGTTGTTACTTTTTTGGGCCATGCAAAATCCAAGATGGCCACCATGGCCTCTGATTGGCTGAGACATTTTTGCACTTTTTTTCAACCAAATTTGTCAGGGATGAACATTGGTTGAAGAAGACTCCATTGTTCCAAAGATGGCCCTGTTCTAGGGCCAAAAAGGTTGAAATTTTGTAACTTTAAAAAATCTTCTTCTCTGAAAGTACACAGCCAAATAAGTTTGTTTTTGGAATATAGCATCCTTTTGAGATGTAGATTTGAGTTTTTTTTTTCAAGAAAAGGCCTTCGGGTCATTTATGGCCCTGCCCTGGGTTTAAACATTCCCCATTGGGTTACTATAGGATTTCACATTTTAGACTTCATCTCAAAAGCCATTTGGCCAATTTCAACCAAATTTAAAAATGTATTACTCAGGTAATCGCTAAGGCCCCTTGGGCCTCTTGTTGACTTCTTTTACAGAATCATTGAGCCAATTTCAACAAAACTAGGCACAAAGCATCCTTGGGGGAAGGGGATTCAATTTCTTCAAATGAAGGTCAGGCCTTTATCAAAAGGGAGATAATTGAGAAACATTAAAATGGGTGGGTATCATAAAAAATCTTCTTCTCAAGAATCACCAGACCAAAAATCACTAAACTTATGTGGAAGCATCCTGATAGAGTGTAGAGTCAACAAAAAACGGGAGATTAAAGTTTGAACGAGAGGCATTCGGGAGGAGAGCACTGAAAAAGGCGAGGCACCATTCTGGTCGAGATCACATGTGTCACATTTAAATGGGAGATCTGTTATTTGTTGTTATTGTATAATTAGATTCGAAATGATGTGTTCGAATTTCGTTTCCAAACTTTACAATTAATTTTTTTGATATGGTGACGTTAAAGTTTTTTTTAAAAGTATAATCTATGTAAGAATTAGAAAGTTAAACGAAACTTACCTGTAAGGTCTTTCATTTTTCTTTTAGCAGGGACGCTGGCTTATATAACGCCTATACATATATGATATATGTATATATATATGCTTTTGGTAATTAAAAACACTTTTTATACAAACTTAAAAATGAAAACATTGTTTAAATGAAAATGTCTCCTTGCCCGGCCCAACATTTGGTGCATGCACCAATTGACTTTCTTGTAAATCATTTGATACATACATTGTACATGTACATGTATGCAAATTGGACTGAGTGATATTTCATTGATATTTATAGCAGACCTTTCTTGTATACTGCAAAAATCTTCCATATATCTTTATTGATATTTAGTGATTTATGAAAGGAATAGTGCAAAGAGGGGCCCAGTTGTAAAAATGACTTTCATGTGATTTATATGTTCAGCAAGTTTGTGTATTGAAGTGGACTTAATTGATCTCCTATCTATGCATCAAACCAAAACAAATTACAAGACTCCTACTGGCAACATCACTCACCTGAACATTCCCATCACATTCACGGAGTAGCAGAAATTTTGGATTTACAGTGTGTCACTATTTAAAGGTATGGCAATAGCTGATACAAGTTCATTTCAAATTTCATTAAAAAAAACAGCCCATGCTGACATTTTTGACTTCTTCCCAAAAATCAGTGGAACAATTTGCCAGGAATGAACATTGGGTGATGCAGACTCAAATTTGAGGTTCATCTTTGTCCATAACTTTCAGTAGTGATACTCTGTGAAATGTTCAGGTGAGTGATGTGGCCCCATGGGCCTCTTGTTTTGTTGTTTGGATTTTTTTTTTTTGGTATTGATTATGCCATGCTCTACAACGTCTAGGTCATATGGTGGTATCCAATTTCAGTGATTGAAGAGAAACCCTGGGTACTCATATATCTTTGCTTTTCCTGTCCTTGGAATAAGTCAGTAAAAAGTGCGGTCCATGCAGTGTCACAGTAGACGTCATTAGGTTAAAGAACCATCCTTGATCAATGGTCATATGTTTATAAACACAGGCTAGATTTGTTTTCCTTCATTGGCATTGATGATTACTCTTTACAAGTGATTGATTTTTGAGTGGAACTACATCCAACCAACACATAGATATGGATAAAAATCACTGGCCTAAGCTGACAAACTTTCTCACACGATTAGAATCTACTAAAGGTGGATTTGAACTGGAGACAAAATACATCTTAATCTCAAGATTCTATAATTTAACCAGAGCCACAGATGCCTTTGCAAAGAACAGTGGTGAGAAAACATGGAATAAATATTGCATGACTTGTTTAGCAATCTGGAATTCAAGACCTCATGCCCGACTGTTCAGTATACAAAATACACATTTGGCAACAAATCCCATATAGAAAGTCATAACTCCAGGATCTGTAAGTGATATGTTTATACTTGAATACATGCATGTTTTGTAAATAATCCATGTTTGTAAGATAAGATCTGCAGATATATAAGTAGATGATAACAAGATATACGCTGTGAGAATTCTAATAGTGAAGTCCCATGACTACAACATAAACTCTAAGGCTTTCCCTTTTTTTATCTTTAATTGGAATCTTTACCCCAATGCCATTTATAATTATCATATTTCACATGGAAAAAAGATGGAACCGCTGACAACCTAAAAACTAACTGGATCTGGTGAGAAAACTCTCTTTTTCATGTATATTTGTATTAATTTATTCATCCATGTCTGATTAAGCAGGAAATATTTTCATTCAGCAAGTGATTTTATGTGTTGAAAAGTTAAACCTATTGAGTTTAAAAGTCTCAAAATGGTTTAAATGAGCTGTATGTGTATAGTCATCATTTCTTACATCAATAGGTAAACATGTAGTGATGAGTTATTTGGATAAATATGAAGATTCTAAATGATTTTATACGCCCGTCGAATGATGGGACGTCGAATGAATGATGGGACGTCGAATGATGGAATGTATTATGGTCTGGGGCACACAAATTCGTGGTTTTCATTTTTTGTCATTTTCCCGGTAAAAAAACTTGTGACTGGCATATGATGTGCCTCACAGAGGCTTTTGTTATATTTGACAGTAAATGAAAAAGAATTAATGGTTTTAAAAACAATATGAAGAAATGTAGGTATTACTCCTATAAATATTGTAATTTCAGTTCCATTTAAAAAAAAAAACCAACTCTTTTGTATGAAGGTCCTGAATATTTTTGCTATGAAAGTGTCTAAGGAAATAGATTTATTTGTCTCTCAGATCATTCATATCATCTGTTTATCTTCTTTTACATCAAAGTAAGAGATTTTGATGTGCAAGGATAGTTTTACAACGATTGATATCAAAGACAGAATTCATATCAGATTTGATACGTTTATTTTTAGGTTCAGATATGTTTAGTTTTTATGTACATACATGTACCTGTGTACATAATTACAACTAAATTTGATTAATTTACCTTTCTCAGTACTTGTTTTTATCCAGTAGTATAAAGTTGCGCTCCCACAGTTCATACCCACTTTGAAGAGATATGACTTTACTTTTAACGGCCAATCATAGCGTTGTCCAGGGTTTGAATCCGCACAGCGCCATGTTGCGTTTGGCCGTCCCTGTCTTTCAGATGAGACAGTAAAAAACCGAGGTCCTATGTCACAATAAGTGTTGGCACGTTAAAGAACCCTCCCTGCTCTTTGACCAGCGGTGCCGAGCATATGCAAAATTTGTATCCCTTCACCGGCACACGGTGACTTCTCCATTTGAGTGAAATATTCTTGAGTGGGACATTACCAATACCAACAATACCATAACATACCATACCATGGATACCTGGATGATAAAGGGAAGTCAATCTAACATACACATCTGATGTAGCTGCTGAACTTGAGCAGTAGCAGTTATCTCTCTTTGATTATCAGTTGATGTTTGTTACCTTGGTTTATGGTTGTTATGACTGCAGTAGGTTGCACAACAGTATTAAATTCTACTATATCTTCTTACTAAATACACTCACCTTCCTGTCAATATTATTTTTTGTAAAGGAACTTCTCAAATCTGGTACTTACACATCCTGTAGTGCTGTCATTACTGTACATTCTAGTACCAAAAAATACATACCCATCCAGAAAGGCAGACGACTTTGTTTACATCAAAGTCACACACGTGCTTTGAAGTCATGATCTGGCCAAATCACCCCCCTCCTGGCTGTTGATTTTTTTAAAAATTGCTAAATCCATCTGGAAAAAGTTCTTACACCAGATCTTAGAGTACATACCCAGGTTTACGCCTCGAAAAAAAATTGACAACTTACATTCAAGGGAAAGCCCTCTAACAGAGAAGAAAATTCAGGGACTATATCTGCGCCGCCATGTTTTGACGTGAACTTTCAGGCAATTACTGTTGTGCAACCTGCAATACTGTACTTTTCTTTGATTCGAGTTTGTAACTAGACAAGAAACATGGTGTCACTTTACTGGGCTTTTGTATGGAGTGGAAACTTACTTAAACTTTAAAGTAATAAAGTTTTATTGACCTAATGCAATAAAACTAGAATTGCCATTGATCAGGTTGATTACATGTACTAATGTGTCTATTTATTGATATTTACACATCTGTGGTGAAGAAAATAATTGTTGACATGGATAGGAAACACCTATGCAGGGCAGGAAATTGGCAAGAAATTCATATTAGCCATACGGGGCTATTACTTCGAAAACTAATTTAGCCCATACCAAGCTGAAGGAGCCTATATGAATATTTGCTGAGTTAATTTTGAGTTTACATTTATGCTAAATATCTTAAGAAAATGCCATTCTAAACACACTATAATCAGAAAACCCCTGTTTAAAAACAAGATACCAAATCAGGAAAATTCAGTTCGCCACACAGGCGAACTCAATAGAAAACTTGTTAGCCCAGAAACATTTTTATTAGCCATTGGCTAACAGGCGATAGTTAATTTCCAGCCCTGCCTATGTTAACTTAGGGATCCCCAAACAACAAAACAAATATCCTCAGGGTAGTTTGTATCCAAATTTGTGATTTTAATGAAAAAGTTTTATTTCAGAAATTTGTTACATTTGTATGTGATGTTAGAATAGTACATATCAATACATATATACATGTCAAGAAAGATCTGAGTGAATAGCATCCAAGTTCAATATTTCCAAAGCAATTGTAGCTTGAGCAATTTGTTTTCAAAAACCGGTAATGAATAAAAAGTTTACCCTTACAGATTTCAGTTACATATTAAAATGATACAATCAATGCAATAAAGTATTTTTTGCCATATTGAAAATAAAACCAACAACAACAGAAAGACTACTGAAATTAATGAAGGAATAAGTGAATTTTCATAGATGAATGATAATTTTGTTTAATTCATATCATTGAACTGATAATTTAGTTGAATTGTTTGATCGCTTTACTACATTTGTGTAGTAGTCCACACATGTAAATAATAAGTGGTGATTCAGATACAGTAGAAACTGTCTTAGAAAAATGCTCTGTATGCATCTCAACAGTTATGCCAGGACAGATGACACATCAAAAGAAATTCAGATTTTAGGATAAATAGGTCCAGTTATCTTTCTGCAGATATCAGGGTTATGATCAAAGATGCTCTTCAATATATCACTTGCCATTCATGCCCTTATTTTGGTAGAGCACCTTTGATCATAATCCTTTGAATTCATTTTCCAGTCTGATGAAAAAAATAAATGCTGCCAATAAAATGGAGAGCTCTGCCTACAGCTGCCGCCCCTTAGCCCTCTGGTCTTATTTCAAATCAAGTGTAGCCAGGCGCTATTATGAAGCAATGAGAAAGTGTATACATGTACAAGTTTATGTGTGATTTGAACAAATTTTATTGCAATGAATATAACAAAATGTGTGTGGCGGTATATGTGTGAGAGTTACACCTGCTTCATCTGAGATCATTGCAAAGTGAGACATGATACTTGATGCATGTTCATCCATAGATCCTTTGTATCAATGTTGAAATCAATCAAACTATATGTAATTGTGTGGAAAATTCAGGGAATATGATATTTGTTCAGAGAAGTTTGTTTCATTAAGTTTAATGTACAGCATCGGTTTTCAGTATTGATTCTACATGAAATCATCTTTCACAAATTATTCCACAAAAATTGGACTTAAATATCAGCGTCAGTAATTTTTATAGATTTACTGTGACATGTTACTTGTCTGCCCTGGGGATATTTTGATGATATTTACATTGGTTGCCATGGCAGCCAGTAGAGATGAGAAAAACAGATGGCACTCAGGTGCTTAGTGGCAGACAGTAATGCATAAGTGTTTTAATATTGTTATCTCATTCTCACTTGATTGTACTGAAGAGAAAATTAATATTTACATGAATTTAAATGTCATTATCATTATTGGCCTGATGTTGCTGAGGGGATGGGTGTTAGGTCATAGTAAATAAAACACCATTTGTCCTGTTAAGGGTACATATATAATTGTTTAGTTATAGTTGCGTAATTTAATTATAAACCATATAAATGATAAAACCGTGTTTCCATGCCCTCTAGAAGTTATTCATTTGTTCTTTAAACAAGTCAATATTTGAAATTTCTTTGATCTGTCTTTGAGTCTGAAAGCTCAGGCTTTTTTTTTTGGATATAAGATACTGCCAAAACATGTTCTTCGAAAGTGCCATCATGCCTATACATACCAATATGTGACATTGTATGAACTTTTACATGTGCAGGTTTCTAATGTAAATTCACATGTACATGTATACACATGTATATGATGATGCATGCATGCACACATCCTTCCACACATACATGCATATTCACATATACACTCACATGCATATACATGTATCACCTATAGTACACACATAATATACATTCCATGGGATATATCAAATGGATCTCTAGCAAGTTTCGCATATACATGTGCGTTCCCCTTTTGTAGTCCAAAATCAAGGGTTGTATGATGGTATGACAGTTTATCGGCGTCCATGGCCGAGTGGTTAGCGTGTTCGACTGCGAATCGAAAGATCCGGGTTCAAGCTGCGTAGCCCAACTCCGTGGTTGGCTGTCCCTATCTTTCGGATGAGACAGTAAACAACAAGGTCCTGTGTCACAGTAGGTGTTGGCATGTTAAAGAACCCTCCCAGCTCTACGGCCATAAGTGCCGAGCATAGGCAAAATTTGTAGCCCTTCACTGGCACACGGTGACGTCTCCATATGAGTGAAATATTCTTGAGTGGGAGGTTAAACAACAATACCATACCCATACCTTACCATACGACAATTTTTATTTCACGAACATTATTATCTTAAATGTTATGTCAAGAAAAATAACAGTAAATGTGCATGACAGTGCTATTATTTCAGTAAGATCAAATATTTGACAATTACTTAATTCTGTATTTTTCTTTCTTTCAATTTACAAATGTATTGAGGTTGCTGAGATGAACTTCAAAACTTTCACATACATGTATGTATAAATGTACAAAGAACTAGAATGGTACCAGGGTATCGTATATGTATCTAAAATATGTTTAATCTAATGATTTTGCTACTTAAATGCATTACTGTCAGTATGTTTAGAGGTTTTACAGCAAACAATGCAGTAAGTTTAATCTAAAAGAGAGAAAAAAAAATTGATCGTTTAGTCAGAATTAAATAAAAAGCAGAAACTCAGTGCTACATAATTGGAAACATTGGGGGATATTGTAGACAAAGACAGATATTGTGTAAACAACTAAACAAAGTTTTTGTCATATAAATGTGTATCTGAACTCTTAAACTTTTAACCTCGATCAGTGATCAGTGTATAACAATGGTACAATATGGAATGTTTTAAACTGTAGAAGGGGAGGAGAAGGTCAGTGAAAAATGTCATCCTTAAGGTGATTTATTCAATAAATGTATCTCTTTATGGGGTATTCCCATACCCCACTGATTTCTCAGTGGCATCTTATTACATTGTCAGTCAAAATGTGGCATGAGTGATTTCATGGACTTTTGGTGCATATAAATGCTTTGGTATCACAATTCACTGGAGTAATAATTTTCTACTTTATAGTTGACCTGGTTAAAGGTTATTCAAGTTTATTCTGTGGTACACCATACTTTCTATTTGTATTGAATAAGGTGATCTGTAAGAGCTTAGATTCCACCTCTGATTCAATATGCATTTCGCAATGAGGACTGTTTAGATTTGTTCCAGAAAACCCTTTGCACATTGTTGTTGTGGAAAATACCCCTAAAACACACTGAACTGCAAAATCTAAGATTTCACACAAGAAATACTTGAAGCTGATTACTGCAATTTAATAGTAAAGTGCTGCAGATATCTGCATTTATATATTTACATACTCTTTGCTAAAATCTAGGGGACCTACCATTTACAGTCGGGGCCTCCGTGGCCGAGTGGTTAGTGTGTTTGACTGCGAATCGAAAGATCCGAGTTCGAGCTGCATAGCCTCACTCCGTGGTTGGCCGTCCCTGTCTTTCGAATGAGACATTAAAAACCGAGGTCCCGTGTCACAGTAGGTATTGGCACGTTAAAGAACCCTCCCTGCTCTACGACCAGCAGTGCTGAGCATAGGCAAAATTCACCGGCACACGGTGACATCTCCATATGAGTGAAATATTCGTGAGTGGGACGTTAAACAACAATACCATACCATACCATACCATTTACAGTCAAATTTGCTTTAGTGACCCACTGAATTAAAGGTTTACCTGTCTTATGTGACCTGGTGTAAGCTTCCTGTAGTTGCTTTTTCCTTGAAAAAATCTGCAATAAGAGACTATATTTGTTTTATGTGACCCTTCTTGCTTCCCTTGGACATTCTCTTAAAACAGGTTAGGCTGTACTATAACATGTAGTAATCATTTGAACTAATTGCCTATTGAAAAATATGTCTACAATGTCATGACTGGCCAATAGATCAAATGTCACTGTCACCTCAGTTCTGAAGAGCTTTAATGAAGATTTGGTGTAAACCTCTGCCAAGGCCATTATTTTTTCACATATACATGTATATGTCTTGCTTTCTGCAAAGTATTATGTGTTTTATTTCATTGATATAGCATACTGTTTACACATTGTACGGTAAAGCATCCTGCAATGTTACTGACAATCTGATGAATTTGATTTGTGTTATGTAACTTTCATCCATTATATATTAGGGGTGAATCAATATGTTGATATGTATCAATATTTACTTTTGTATTGATATTGTCCAAAACGGGATATAGAAGTTTGACCCTTGATTTTGGTTACTTTATGTTGGGATCTATATATACATGTATATCTCTTATAGTTAAGATAAAAGTGCTGACTAACAGTTTATTGCTGATCCTCAAAAAGCAAAATGTCAACATGCAAAAGTGGTGCCTTTTGGCATAGGATGAGAGATCTTAATTGCGAAGCTTTTCTTCAAGGTTATATTTGGTGCTAATGGGTTCAGGCAAACCCTTTTAATGATTTGATTTGAGATTTGAAGCAATACATTGCAGAGTATTCAGTCTATCTTGTCTTACAGTACAGAAAGTCTTAACCTTGACACACGGAATGATGCGTAACCAGAGTGACAGAACCGAAAAGCCATCACAAAATGAAAAGCGTTAAACGCAAACAGATTTTCGATAATCGTGAACCGCTCACAATGGCACGAAAAGCTATTTTGGCACAATTTAAAATGCTCCATCTATACAATTTAATTGATGAAGCGATAGCATCAATGTAGTGATGGAATAATGTAAGATATTTAATTGACTTGGGTCTAAACAACTGTGGTGCAACAGTCGTCACTAACCTGTGTGAATGAGTGCTTCCAACCACGCACTCCCTGTCTGCTTGTGTTAAATCATGAAGCTCCTGGAGTTTACACTGAATTCCAACTGTTAATTAACATTTGAATTCAAACAATGCACTTCGGATTTTGTTTTAGTAGGCCGTAAATTAAAATGCCTTCCATTCCAAATTTAAATATATCCACACACTCATTATGCCTAAGAACTCTTCAGTCACCGAGATCCAAAAGGGAGCGAACTTCCACTACAGATTCGTAAATTTCTTAGTGGCAAAACGAATTGATTTGTACATTATGTACATGTGTACCAGTCGTGTGCAAGATTACATTCACTAGACAACTCCAGGAAAATTCAATTTTTTGAAACTGGTCAATGTGTCACAGATCGCATTTATCAGTGGACATCATACATATCAGCCAATGCACCACTGACTCGCCTCGTGCCAAATGCAAATAACAATAAAAATAAAAGAATGGCTTCTGACAAGTTCTGTTTGTTCAGTGATCGGTGTACCCGTTGAAATGAGAAAAAAACATAGTATCTTTTGATATTTAGGCGGAATCAATGAGGCTGTTTCTTGTGAGAATGTAGCAACAAATGATTCTCGTTGCTCGTGAAAATTTCAGCAGAAACTCTCATAAAGCAAGAGACAATTGTTTCTTGATTCAGGTTCGGTGTACTCATATATATTTGCGCTTCCGGATGATGTAATTCACCTCGTGCTAAATTGGCCTACATGTGTACTTCTAGGCCTAATGACCTGATCTTACAATGGATTATATGATGGAGCAAAGACACAATA
Source organism: Pinna nobilis (assembly GCA_016161895.1). Lineage (NCBI taxonomy): Eukaryota > Metazoa > Mollusca > Bivalvia > Pterioida > Pinnidae > Pinna > Pinna nobilis. The sequence goes on along the minus strand of JACSZP010047514.1, from coordinate 4,726 downwards.
CCAATTGGTCATGGAGCAATTACACGGATAATTGCACGGAGCGGAGCAGAATGGAACGTTTTTATATTAAAGCGGTAGGCTGAAAATTGGCACGATCTGTGAAGTGGATTGAAAGGAATCTCAACGATAGTTTTTTCATGACTCGCCATAAGTGAACACTAAAACAGTAATGCTTAAGATTTTCTTTAGTGTAAGTACAGCACCGAAAATTCTCCTGTCCTTCTTGGTTCAAATTTATAACCTATGTCTGTCTGTACGTCTGACTGTCGATCTAGCTGTCTGTCCATTAATTTTCGCACCATAACTCAAGTACTCTTAGGTATACAATATTAATTCCTCACACATGGGTTGCCCTTGACTCAAAAAGGATCCCAATTGACTTTGGGGTCAGATTAAGTCAAATGTCAAGGTCACATGACTCCGTTCTGTGAAAATGGTTTCCACACCATAACTCAAAGTACCTTTGGATCTACAATGTTGATACTTCCCACATGGATTGCCCATGACTCGAGGAGGACCCTAATTTATTTTTTTTGGGGGGTATAAGTCCAGTTAGGACAGTTCTAGTTGTCACAGGCCTGTGTATTTTTTATACATATATATTTATATAAAAATATAACAAAACACTCTGTTTCCACAAATTTTTGGCCCCTTGGCCTTTATCAAGTGGTTGATGACAGTAACACTAGCTTCTACATATTTTTACATGCATATCATGCAAAGTTTCATTGAAAAGAAACTATAGTCTCTATTATTACTACAGTCTAACCTGCCTTAGTGACCCACTGAATTAAAGGAAAGCCTGTCTTATGTGACCTAAATGAGTGGTTCCCAAGATGTTTTTTTCCTATATAAATAACCTGAATTAAGAGACCACCTGTCATATGTGACCCTTTTTGCTCCATCCCTTGGACGGTCTCTTAAAACAGGTTTGACTGTATATGTTTTAAAAAGAAAAACATGCCATAAAAATACATGAATTTCTCACACTGGCGTAAAATGGTTGTCATTAAACACTGCCAGATAGATGGTCTTGGTGATAATTACATGTATGATTTAATAATTGCCAAGACATGGTGTTGAATTTCACAAATTCTCTAAATTTGACCATCATTCCTAATCTAGCATCATGATATTTCTGAAAAAGGAAGATTAACATTGTTCTATTGTCAGTTAATTGGTTCTGAGCACAATTGATAAAGAAAAACTGATAAGTGTACTTGTGCATGCTCAAGTTTATGCATTTGTGATTTGCTAAAACCATTCTTGTGGAATTTTTTGTTATCCATAATGTGTTATTCTTAAAGATATTATATGTATAAGTTGACAGGGGATATTTTTCAAAAAGCCAAACCATCATGTCCGAGATTTTTACTGCAGTTTTTTGCTGACATTTACGATGTTTACAATCCTGACTTGTTTGAAAAGGGAAAGATTTTCAGGGCATTTAAACTTGATACATGATATTTGTGACTGTATTCATCCTTCCAAGTGAATAATGAATTAGCACAACTATAAAACTGAATCACTCTGATCCTCTTTTATCTGCAGAAATGTTTCATGCAATTTTTTATAAAAGACGCATTTTTAACCTGTCTGAACAATGCTCGCCATACCAAGGTGTAATAAAGTTCAGAAGCTGTCACCAGTAGTTTCTTTGTTATTAGGGGATTTATATTTTGCTCCTTTTATTGTGATAGATTGCTTCTTGTCCAAATTGCTTTAAAAGCAAATTTTGTGATTTTGACTTAATTGATAATGCTCTTAATTCTTGTTCTGTGTTATCAGCGTTCACCTTACCAACACTGATAGCATTATCATTCCAGAGGCTCTCAGTTTGTATTATTACATTCGGATAGATGTTCCACACAGTATTTCACTGAGCTGACAAATGAAAGGAAAGCAAGTAGATTACGACTATAGTAACAGACTATAGTAACGTTTCAATGGTCATAAGATTTTTTCTCCCCAGTACAAGGTATCACTAAGGTATTGAGACTGGCAAGTTTAACTTTGGAGACCAACATTGTTTGTTTATGATAGTTTTCATTGGCCGACTAGTAGGAGTTATTTATACACACAAACGTAGTGGTGTTACACTTGAATTGCCAAGAAAATGATGTTCTCGTGCATATAGACCATTCTTGATGTTTTTTAAGCTGGATTGAAAGCGAGAGTTCTATTATTGGGTGATAATTGAAAAACCTATATTTCACATCACACACCAAGATGTTGACATCTAGATCAGATCTAGTTCCTGTTTGACATCACACAGCATTAGATGTGACTGTGTTCGGTAGTATGTGCTGACTGTTTTTGGCAGTATTCTGTTCCTTATTCTACCTACAAATAATGCAGAGGAGAAAATTATCGTAATTGTGTTCACTTTCTATACATTGGATTTACTTATTGGTATGTGTATCTAAACAAAAGAGGACAACACTTTGAGTCCTGTTTGAATTGGGATTATTTCATCTACTGTGAGAGAATGTTGATTTAGATTGTAGCTGAATTCTGATGACTTTATGTGTAACTTGTATTAATTATAATCTGTATCAAAGTAGACATGAGGGTTTCTGCTATTTTCTGTAATTGTATATAAATGTGCATACCGTGTAAGTGTGTGACTGTGTATCTGTATAAGTTTTGTTATGGGTACAGATGTCATACTAAGACATGTTCACATGCTACACCAAAATCCTCACTACTGGAAGCTCAGTTTGGATGTAAAGTCGGTGAGCAGAGGAGGGGTAGGAAGAAGAACTATAAAGCTGCCCTATCGCCATAAGCGTCACTATGGACTTTCCCGAGCTATCGTGTGTGTTAGTGCCAAAATTCATAACAGGTAAATTAATGTGAGAACACCTTATCATAAACTGAATAAAAGTTTCTTCATAGTTAATTTTATTTTATGGTTTATCATCTTATCTCTCTTTTTATCCTTAAATTGACTACTTTACCTTACCAAAAATTTGAATTCTATTCCTGATTTAGTTCTCTGAAGTGTTGTACTGTATTGTTTACCAGATTCTTCAAACAATTTATATTCATTACAGTGCTGATTAAGATATTTGAACAATGCCATTGATTTTCACCAAAGAAAAAAAATCTTGCATAGGTGATGTAAATAGATTCAAATGTTGGTCAAGTTTCAGAAACTGTGTCATTAATACATTCTTTTTCCTGGATGGGAAAAAAATCTGGAAAAAAATAAAATAGCAGTGCAACATGAAGCACAAATAATTACATATTTATAGATATTCTTTCAAGTGAATATCTTTGTTGTACATGTAACCAAACACCACACATAGCATAAGAAATAAACTTCTTCCGACTTATTTTAATATAAGTAGTAGAAATGTAATAGTGTAGAAATGTATGAATATAAAGGGAAAAAATAGGAATCATCAAACAGCAGAGATTGTTAAATTGATATTTCGGATCTCGAACCCAGATTCAATTTTTTTTCCAGGCATTAGCTATAATTGATGAAGGACAAAACCACTGTTAAAATGGCTCTTTTCTGTCATAGATACCATCTCATCTTTGCTAATAAAATGTCAATGTAGAAAATATTGTCAAACTTTGTAACCCAGTCCTTTGATACAGGGCCTATGTTTTCATTTAGTCATATCAATATCAGACAGCCAGGTTCTCTGAACCTCTGAGAATTAACAAGAAATCTAGTGTTCTTCTGGCTTGGCTGTTACTGGTTCATTGTCATTGTTGATATTGTAAATAAGGGATTTTCTTAATTACTTGTAAGGAAGTTTTACTTTTTAACACATTGTTTCAAGAAAAAGAGATGAAAGAGTGCTTCAAAACATCTTGATATATTCTTTCATATATAATCTGTTTTGTAAATATTTGGACTTCAAATTTCATCTCAAAATAGGTTTAGTAACAGATGTGTAGATCTACTTAGAGAACTTTACTAATTCTGATGGTCTATCTCTTCACTGTATTTTGAAAACAGAAAAAAGGTTAGGGAAAGAGTGCGTTTTGTTGAGATAGGCTATATGTACAGTGGAACCTTACCATTAAGATCACTCACGTAACTGGCAACAAGTAGTCTGATTAGTTAGGTGGTCTCCTGAGTGAGGTTGAAATAGGCTTAAAGAGTGATAGACTGAATTTTGATGGTCTTTATTGGTCTGATTAATGAGGTGGTCTTTAGGCGAGGTTCCACAGTAACTACAACAAAAAAACCAAGGTCATTCAATCTTACACTGCAGTGTAAATAAACCTTCAAAATACAATGTATACCGTAGGTTTCTTACAAAACATGATTCCATGACATATGTATCATATAATTTAAGTTATATAAAACTTTTTATAACCCCCTCCACCCCACACACACATATTTTTTTTGGGGGGGGGGGGGGATATTCCTCTCTTAAGGAGGAAGCAAAAGTGTAACACATCTTTTTATACCCCCCGCCAACAAAGTTGTAGGGGGGTATACTGGATTCACCATGTCTGTCCGTCTGTCCGTCCGTCTGTCTGTCTGTCCGTCTGTCCATGTATTCCGCACCATAACTCAAGTACCCATGGGTCTACAAAGTTGATACTTCACACATGGGTTGCCTATGACTCAAGGAGGATCCCTATTGATTTTGGGGTTGGAAGGTCAAAGGTCAAGGTCACAAGACTCTGTTCCTTGAAAATGGTTTCCGCACAATAACTCAAGTACTTGTGGGTCTACAATGTTGGTACTTCACACATG
>JACSZP010047513.1:0-16199 GCA_016161895.1 Pinna nobilis | reverse complement strand
ACGGACGACGGACGACGCACGACGACGGACGAAAAGCGATCGCAATAGGTCACCATGAGCAAAGCTCATGGTGACCTAAAAAGTAAAAAAAAAAAGTCACGAAACATAGGCAGGCAGGCAGCTTGTGCCTACTACATGTAGTTTGTATCTTTTGAACCCCATTTTAGATATAAAAAATATGATTTGATGAAATAAATTTTCAAAATTATTTTAAATACATGTTTTCTCAACAAGCATTATTATATATAAGCCAGGGCCGATTTCTGGGAATATAGATTGGAAAATACATCAATAGGTCTAAATAATACGGTAACCACGTCCTATAGTATTGGTCATACATAGATTTTAAATAACTTGAAGGCAGTTACGGTACACAAACAAAACGGTTTGACTTATATTCTCTTTTCAGTTCTAGAATATAAAAAATGGTGAATATTCCCTTGCGCAATCACTTCCGGTGTTGTCAGTTGATACAAAAAGGTCGCACAGTGTATTTTATTGTATTTTTACGAGATTGTCTAATGGGTTCGTGTATTTGTGCTCATCGTATGGTTGAATGGATTCAAAATCATATCAGACTCGCCAGGCTTTTAGTATTCTACCTCTAAACCAGACGTAATTGAGTGGTAATTTAATTCGTATGAAAAGGAGCTATGATCTTTTTTTCACATAATTCACAACGGGATCTTAATTTAGAAAAGAATACTCCTGAAATAGAAAATAAAATGCTGATGATATAGTCAAAACAAGATTTGTTCAAATGCAATATATGGTCAACTCTTTTAAAACCGTTTGCAAGCAGATTCTCCCAAAACAAACTGCATGTATATGTTTCGATTTCATTTTAAAGGCACATCTTGCTAAATCACCCTTATATCGTAGTTTAAAATGGAGACAGACCGAACCTTTTACAATATGTAAACGAAATGACATGAAACTTCTAGAGCGTGTCAGGACAATTATCTTGGGTTTGTGTTACACCAGTAAACCTCTGATTCATGGCCAACCTTTGTGCCCTTCAAACAAAACTAATTTTGATAATAACAACTTACGATAGACAAATTTAAGTTTTGGGCCGAGTTGTTCATCTTCAAATCTTTCTTACTTTTAACCCTAAGCATGACCAAAGACTAAAACAAAGTCAACAGTTAAATTTGATTGCTCAATAGTTTGAATGTTGAAGTGTAACTGAATGCTTGATTTATCCTTTTTTATCCTTTAAATTTGGGGAACCAATCTCAACACGCGCTTACTCTGCAAGCAGCACTCTCTGGACATTTGGGGTCAGATACTCTCCCAAGAGACACGACCAAGCTACAAAGAAAAAAGGTCATGCCGTGTAGAGTACTATTTGTGACGCTAATCTTGAAGTTATGGCCGCGATGGATGACTAAAAAGTATTTTGCTTGATTCCCCGGAAAGTCTTTCAAAGCATCTCGCATCATAACATCATAGTCATTTGGGCGTTTTAAACTTAATAGACAGAACAATCCACTGACTCAGTCAAAGTCATTGAGGCTTTTAAAAGCACTATATAGAACAGAATGGCATAGTTGTCCTAGCAAAAATCAGTGTTTCTTCTGTGCATACCCGAGATTCTAGTAAAAAAAAATCTTGATTAAGGGTGGCATATGTTTTGCACATCATTTGTATACACTGTGCTAGGCATATATAGTATATAATGACACCATTTTATGACAGACATCATGCAAAAAGTAAAAACAACTTGAAAAAATAATTTAATGTCGATTTTATATAGAATGATATACTTCTGAGTGTGTGAACGTAGAGAATTATAGTAGATGATGCACTGCTGATCGCCGTTTCCTTGCTTATTTAATTTTTTCTATGATATTTCTATAGGTCAATTCAGCAGTAAGGGGGTCTTTGAATAGTGACTGTAATACGTATCTTCGAATTTACTGTTTCATATGCAAGACGAAAACAGCCAAGTCTGATCAAAGCTAATCCCTCATAGGACGTGATACGATTACCGCGCAGTTAAGGCTGTCCCTCCATAGTACAGTTCTAAATACCTGTATTCTTCTCGTATACGCAATATTTACAATATATGATCGACGTGTTTAACTGAAATCAACACTATTGATAGTCATTTAAGTGCAGGTCAACACGAAGACGAAAGACATACATGCAGTGTGTGCAATGAAACTCTATCAACACAGCAAATTGTCCCTTCAACCATTACGCCTATCACTTAATATAACGAATCGTTGCTGTTATATTGGTTTATCACGAATCATTGCGGTTATATTGGTTTACTGCTTAAATTCATCTTTACCCCCTAGACTTTTGTAATTTGTTTGAAAGAAGAAATGGCATTACAAAGTAAGACAAAATTATCAGCAGAACAAGATCACGATGTCTATCATATTTAGCTTTAGGTGTAATCATTAGGTGTCTTACATGCATCAATCCTGATTCAGGTGTGGGTGCTTAACCTTTATCATTCGTGACAAAAAAGATTTATCGCAGAGCTACATAAAAACATTAAATATGGATAAGGATATCATTAAAACTCTTGGACCTGTAATTCTACACCTCACATCAAAATATGTACATGCATATGGTATATGAATAAAGTTGAAGTATCAATTCCAAATTCAAAGTTCAATAAATATGACACGTTAAGGTAAATAATGTGCTTAGCAAGAAAAACGAGTGCAAATCCCTAATAAGATGGGACCAGGCGTCCGGACAGGGTAGCGTCCCCTGCTGGTATCGTAATATCACCACAATTGTTGACGTCATTGTTAAAATCTCAACTTGCTACAATGTGTCTTCTACCAGTATGCCCTACTTGATATAAAGGAGTTGAAATGGACAAACGTGAAAAGATTTAAAAGAGTTCCAAATTTCAATGACCACTTTAGAAAGCGCACGATTGGTATTTTATCTTTTGTGGTACGATAAGACTAATTTTCATTTCTGGGAAACCATTTAAATTTCATTTAAAACTTCTTTCCAAACGATGCCAGTACAAGGTGATATTCTTGTCAATATTAACACACATCACATTCTTTATCATGTCAAACAGAAACCAAACGTGTGCCTGCAACACATCTTTCCAATGTAAGTGTCCAGGGCGTTTCACTTTTGCATACAAACACTGCTGCACGTCAACAGTAGGAATCATAAGAGGTAAATACATGTATTACATAATATCAAGAAGTAAGGTAATGTAGAGGCAATTTGTCAAAATACAGACTCTTGTCATCAAGGTCAAAATACAAACCTCTGTCAGTAAGGTCAAAATACAGACCTCTGTCATCAATGTCAAAATACAGACCTCTGTCATCAATGTCAAAATACAGACTTCTGACATAATGGTAAAAAAAACCCAGACCTCTGTCATTAAGGTTAAATACAGACTTCTGTCATCAGGATCAATATAAAGACATCTAGATCTGCCATCGAGGTAAAACACAGACTTCTTCCATCAAGGTCAAAATACAGTTTTCTGTCATCAAGGTCAAAATGCAGACTTCTATCGTCATGAAACAAACTTTACACAGGCTTCCCACTATCGACATAGTGTCCGCATGTATAGATGATTAATACACCTATTTATAAACACCTTTTATTTCGTATACCTCTAATGGGGAGCTATCGTCGGCAGAAATGCTGCCGACACTCTCAGGAGTAATGCTTTTGAATTTCCGACAATAGATAGGATTTAATGTCGAGCAAATACAAAAATTAAATATTACCATTACATGGTATGTTACCTCATTTGTGTATGAATTTAGATAACTTTATACAGAATGATATATGCTTCACTGTCTATTCAATTGAGTCGGATTGCTGCACAAGATATAGAACCGCCTGCATGGAAACTGAAGTGGTTAAATGTCGATGAAAAAGTCATTATACTTATGTCAATATATTAATTGGTTGAATAGTCGTAAGACGACCGCTCCAGAATATTTCACTTATATGGAGATGCCTTCTAAAGCCGGTTAATGGCTACTTTTGGTCTATGCTTGGCAATTATGGGCTTTGAGCAGTGAATGCTGTTTAACGTGCCAACATACATTGTGACAAGGGACATTTGGTTTTACTGTCTCGACCGAAGGACAGAAAAAATTAACCGCACCCACCAGGTCTTAACTAGGCAACAAAAATGTATGATGTGGGTGGGATAATAAAAGCACCGGTCCATACCAGTCGTGTTGTATATTTTAAGATTGACCTGTAATGCGAGATGCTGACCTATATTTACATTTTATTTATGCAGATATTTCAGCCAGCTTGGCAACTATCATACATAGACCTACGGGCTAGTATCTATATAGACATAAATCACTTTCCCTTTCTCTTGATGAAATTTGCTTTTAATCCCATAGTAAAAATATGTTGCATAAGAGTTTCAAATCGTTTTTCAAACCGAATAACTTATCATAAATAGATATATACAAATAGTTCTTGTGTGGTTACCTACTTATAAAATAGAGCTCCCATTTCTTACGTATATATACCTATAGGTAGAATGTAAATTATTCGTCCACCTTTCAAGATAAAAGTTAAAGTCTAATTAAACCGCAAGGAACAGCCACATACTCGAACCATAAGCTGTAAATAGATGTCGACATTTCAAAGGCAGTGAAGCGAGCACTTACTCTTTATACTAGGTCACGCCAATCGTTGGACTGACTAAATTGTGATTTTTGTCAGTAGTCCCTCCTTTAATCTTTAAACGGCTCGGTTATTTAAAAGTATAAGTAGCACGATATTGTTTGAGTTTTATTTACACTCACACATGTATACGTATGTTCTCTACATCAATACAATTACATATGGAATACATCTACGCCCTACAGTTCTATTGTGTGTGTATTTGTGTTCTCAATTAAATTGCTTTATCGGGTGGAGTACATCAATGAGTAAACACATGTAGTTGAAAGGATATATATATCGATGCTTATTTCTGTGCACAAAATTCAATAGCCTGCATGGTATGGCAATAGACAACCCAGCTACTTAAGTGACAAACGTATAGTTGAGAGTGATGTATCGGTATCATCTAGTCATTTTAGAGCTTTGAACTGTTAAAGGCCTAAACCCGGAACACTTATTAACAAAGTAAATTCTTTGAACCTTAACTTAACATACACATTTTGTGGTCAGTAGTTGCCCTATCGATTTTGACTTTGGCCTGGCAAACTATTCTTTGTCTCAAATTCTTTTTATAATCGATTTTCTGCGCTGATATTGACAAGAATGGGAAAAGCAAACCATGGCTAGTTAGAGTTTTACACACTGGAAAGAACTGTCAATCCCTATACTAGAGAGACTTGATACCCTTTTATTTCGTTTGTAATGAGTGTCATGCGACAGGTAGTCAAGGTTCATATTTAAGACAGAGTTTTATTTAGAAAAGGAAACGACAGACAACCATCAGTGATAAGTACATTGCATCCAAACGATTTAACAGTATCAGGGTTCCAATTGCAAATGTAATTTAGCAAAATGCTAATATTTTTACAATTTGCGGCTAAGTATGTCGTTTTTGTTGAGATGATATAACTGGCTATTTTGTGATAATCGGGAAATATCATCCTCTGTGTTAATTATACATGTGTATTATGTATAATACGAACTCTTCCTTGTCTAATTCAGGTAAATCGTGGTTTTGCTCCGTAAAATTTCATTTGGTTCAAACGAATTCAATCTGACTATATTTTTGGCTAAACAAATTTAATTTGGTGTGAAGTGTATGATGTTGTTTAAGCAGGAGAACCCTGTGTTGGACGGATCGCATCCAAATTATATGTAACATCGATATCAGTTGCTTGAAAGTTTGCCGAGTTTTACGCAAAAGAAAAACAAACAAAACATTAATTGCTTAAAGAAAGTCGATATGGCATGGACAACTCGAATATGTGTGACAAATTAAAATTGTTCGTCATTTTTTGTTCTAAGGATATATACTTCGAATCTGTTGATTTCCAAGGTTTTGCCTTGAGTATTTGGTGTTATCATTTGTATCGTTAACCCTTTTTTACTATATGGCAAGACTGTTGACCGTGTTTTACTATATAGCAAGCACTGTTGACCGTGTTTTACTATATAGCAAGCACTGTTGACCGTGTTTTACTATATAGCAAGCACTGTTGACCGTGTTTTACTATATAGCAAACACTGTTGACTGTGTTTTACTATTTTTACTGCTCTATGCATGGATGTTTCTTTGTTCATTAGTTTATCGTTATTTTTGTTTAGTCTTCATTTTGTGATAGGGGGTTCATTTGACAAACACAGAGTTCGGAATAAGACCAAGAGAGTGTCTATTTTTGTTTCGGTCAATAAAGGATAGGGAAATTTGAATGCAGCGTTATCCTTTCGCTCAGTAGGTGACTAGATGCTACGTGAACCGGGAGGTAACCAGTAGCAACGCATCACTTCTGTTGCACAGATTTTATATTGCAATCGCAGTTAAAGAAATGAATTTATTAGCATATTTACATTTAGGAGCATGTTGCAAAGTTGAGATAGCATACCAATAATCGAAATAGTCCGAAATAAAGCACAGCTGTGTAGGTATGTCAACTCGATACACCCTAGTGCACACGAGCTATGCACACTGCAGGATTAAGTGTCATTTGATATTTAAACAGATCGGGGAATCCATCTTTGGCATGTAAACTTCTGGATTATGTGTGTGAATAATGCTTCTATATACAAGGTGAACACCCCATGAAGTAAAATATTCTTCACTACATGTATATGTAAAGTGTTGGGTGCACAAAAATTGAACCTAAGCGGAATATGATTTGTGTTAACAGATAGAAAATCTGTCATTTATCACATTTTTAAATGAAAAAGGTATAGGTAGTGAGATGTGGTATATGACAGGTTACGCGCAGCAGTACTTGATGTTTGTGTTTAGACCCTAATAAAGATGAAATTAAACAACAATGAAGGGAAGAATGGCGACGGAGATTTCTCTTACTTCTACGAAAACTATAACATCGCAAAGGACCATTAGGGGGTATAAAGTTTAAATAAAGCAGCAAGCATTACCTCCCTTACTCCCATACTCCCCACTACGTGTCTACCATTCTGGCTTAATGATACGTGGTGTCTGAAAACCTATTAAGGGTTTGACGTGAAAGTTATTTACGCCATTTGCTGAGTGAAAAGACTAAATTCATACGCATCATATTCACAAAACCAGAAAAGCATCCCATTTCACATAACTCATTTTATGATTCCTCTTTTTGTATTAGTTACATGTAGGTCATTAGGGAAAGTTGATAAAAGTAGGTTTGTGTCCTTTCTGAAATATCGTATTTTATCAAACGAAATGTTCAACGTGCCCTCATTGAATCATTCATTTGTTCGCCCATTAATACGCTCGTACAGATGAAGTCTCATTGAAGTTACTGAAAAGAATTTGTTTTGCTACTGTCCCGCTACATTTCACATACAAATACGAAGCTTGATATTGTGTATATAATTTGCATGGAGAGAGATCTGGTACTATGTACGTGTACGCCTTTAAATATTTCGAAATTGGTGAATATTTGGGTGTTGCCTGAATAGTTGGGTATTTTTTAGCCGATGACTAAATCAATGAAATTACAATAATAAAAATACCCAAATTTTACATGTGTATGTACATTGTTGGGAAAAAATCACAGGTGTTAAAGATTGAAATAGTTCGTCGGTGTAGTCTTTAACGTGTGATCTGAAGCAGAACATTTATACACTATACGATGGAGAAACGTGGTAAAATGAAATGGAAATTTGATACAAAAAATGGTGATACATCGAGATTTCTGTACGGTGTTCTAGCTCGGAGTACACTAGCATATCAATCCCCTGGATGTTCACAAAGGCATTCCTAAAGAGTAGGTCAAAATATCTTACAAGGGAGTGGCATTCCACAAAAACGTTACACATGGGGAAACAAAGATTTATAAAAGTGCTATTGGGGATGTTTTTATACTTATATCGACGTCATGCTTTATAAATAATCCACCATTATCGGCAACATTACTGAAACTATAGAAACGGGGGGGGGGGGGGGGGGGGGGGGGGGGGTCCCAGTTACCAAAAGGGTAGGCTAACTGTGAGACTTGCTCAGATAATGGAGTGTCTCTGCCTAAAGAGCGAAGGAGACACACGTGAGGCCAGACATTTGCTTTTATATACATGTATATACAGTTTTATACGGTATGTTACAGCTGGATGTTTTATAAACATAATCAAGCAGCAGAGGGGGTCATACATCAGGATCCACACCAAAAGTGTGTGTGTAGGTGTGGAGTGTCAGAAATATAAGCCTTCTCTAGTTTGTTATAAGTCTCGGTTCTAATTTCTGTGTCTATGGGTATAGCCAAGAGTCGATCAAAACTATATACACATACAGTGTAAACTACTAAATGCTAATGATGGGTTATGGAGTACACGTAAGGGGGGGCTACATGTATACATGTACCTATATGGTATTCAAATATGACTTAAGCAGGTCAGGACTGCTAGATGTCTTTTAGTCCAAATCTAAGTTTTGTCCCTATGTCAATACCCTTCATATGTATAATGCAGAGGCAGAGCAGTCCGGGAGGGTGCAAGTTCGATATTCTACCAGAGGCATACAACTTCCTGTTACGAATGTCTCTGATTCTACCAACAAGACCTTTGGATATTGATGCCTGCTCAGTTAGAATCTTAAACAAGTAGGCATCAACATTTATTAGTATTTTCGTATCTACCGGTACTACATTATCCAAATGCAGATGAAATCAAATTTTAAACCATATTTAGAAAAAAAAGGTTTTGGGTCTAAGGGCCACTGTTTTCCCTCTCTATTACGCCACTGCCATGTACATATAGTTAGTTTTTCTAGTTTATCAGGTGTCTGAATGTTTTAAGATTTACATCTTAGTCTTTGTAGGACCCTTTATAACTAACAGGTTCCTGTTTAAGGCCCTTACACACGTACCATAATGAAGGGGTATCTTACTTAATATACTTAATTGGAAGTAATGAATCGTAGACACGTACATGTACAAACATTGGTTTCTTGTGTCTTTTTTTTTCTTTGTCTCCTCGTTCTTTTTCATCAGATTATTTTATTGAGATAGGCCTATTCTATAAATAACAACAGAAATCCAAACGAGTCTTCCTCATTCCGACAATTCGAGTCATCACTAGTGGTATATCACTTGTTTTGGTATAATATGTCGGACGGTATATCGGGGCATTGTCTCGAAACTTGTAACTTAATCAAAAGACATTGATCTGGTAATAAAAGTATCGTATACTTATCAATAATGCAATCAAATTCCCATTCCCCAAGGCATGTCTCTAGTTTCATTACATAATTAATCAAAATCCAATACCCTCTTCTCTAATCCAACTTATATGTTCCAGCTAATACAGAGCTCGATTTAGTTTACATTGTGGCGAGTTTGACACACATGCACTTCCCAAGACCCCCCCCCCCCAATAAATAGGGAAACTCCTTATTTTTCATGTAAATTTTTGACCATTTAAAAATCATCTCCCCATGAAAAAAAAATCAACTTCCTATCAAACATAAATGTAGAGCCTCCCCATGATTTTTTCCGAACTTGGCAAGTCTGCTGACATGATATTTTTGTCATATTTTTTGTTTTATGTGAACAAAGATATGTACAGAATGCATATACAAAGAAAGACTGTAAATATAGCCAAATGCGGGAGGTTAATTCTCGCCTTATATCTTACCCCTAGGTAATTATGAAAAAAAAAAACCGGAAATATTATTTAAGTTGAGTTACCATGAGGTTCCCATGTACAGAGAACAACTTTATGCAAATGCAAAAACTCATTAGAGATCACTGTGGGGATGGTTAACGTGGGAATACATAGAGGTTATGTGTTATGTCAACGATCTGGTCAGTCTGTGCTATTGACATCTCCGTAATCAATATCTGATTGAGTTATTTATCGCTCATAAAGCACTCTGATGGAATGATATCACTGGTCGATATCAGATAAAGGTTTGTGTTATAGATCTTTCTTCTCTTGACGAGAACATCCAGGCCTCGGGCTAAAATGATTGGATATTAACAACAAAACAATCTACTCTAGCAATGTCACTTTTCACGTCGACACAAATTATCTTAAACTATCCTATCACAGAAAATAAAAATGATAAAAAGACAAGGAATATCTACCAAAAATAAACTGTTAAAAAGAGTATGCACACATGTGTATCCGCCATGTTGAAATATATATATGATGGGTGGGGCATGCGTAAGACCACATGCTGAATAAAATTCAAGTTGACGATCGATTCCTTTACCTGTATTATTTCTATTATTATACTTACACGCCGTGTCGTTTCCTGGATAACACTCCCGGAATAGTCCCCTGTATCGTGTGTGGGTCACTCTGTTATCGTTTGTAGTTGCAGATGTTAGTTTTGACCGATCTACATTAAACTCTAGCCAGCGATCAGTAGCGAAAGAAACTGCTAAGAAAACAATAACAACTGGCCCAAGAATGGTGGCCATCACCATCATAACAGTCCCACAAGTACTGTGTCCCATAATGACAGATTCCTACTGATCACAGGCACACACAACAGTTCCTCTCTCGTCTTCTTCTACTGGTTCACAGAGGGTTGGGTCCGAAAACGAAAAGCTTACCTACAAGTTACGATTCTCACATACATTGTCTACTACCTGTTCACAGGCGTTCCACTCCAGTGCTTCCACATAATGGCCTGGTGACTGTATAGAATTTCATTGAAAGCTCCGTTGATCTAGGTAAAAAATAAACACAGAGCAGCTAAAGTAAAGACTTTTTAATTGCACGTGATTTACATCTACTGGAATGTATTAAGAACCTGAGGAAGAAGTTCAAAATTCAATAAAGTTCAACCATGTGGAGAGGTAAACGACGATCATAGGCAATAAATAGGACTCATTAATATTATAATGATGTGCATAATATGTGCTTAATTATTCCTATATCGACAGGGTATAACACAAACAGTGCTGTCTTTGAAGGTCATACCGGCACGTATAAACCAGAAAGATAAAACATGAATAGATAATGTCAAAAACCATATACTATAATGAATTTATTACCATGGGCATGGTGAATTAATACTACTACTTTAAAAATGAAAATAATATACATGTATTTCAAACATGATACACTACCCTTAAAAAAGGACGACAATCAAATATAGGCCTAGACTACAGAGACACTTTCTTGTTGTCATGACACCATATCTGTCTATAAAACGCTTTTTGCATTGAATCAGAAGAACCCTAACACTAAGCTTAGAAGTACTGATTTGTACCTATCAGATCTGATATACATATTTGAGATCTGTATTATTGGCTATGTCTGTAGACTTGCCAATTTTGAAAAAAAAAATCCGCGAGACTTTTCAATCTAATGAGGGATACTCCAAATTCTTCTAAGAATTAGCAGTCATAAAGATTCTATATGTCTCTCTACAATTAGTATGAAAATTAAAGTTTTTCATTGGAGGAGATATGCGCCTTTTCATAGGAAATTATCAAATTTGTACGTCCAAAAAGGGAGCCTCCCTATTAATTAAAGGGGAGACTTTTAACAAGTATGGTCTAGGGCCTACATATAATATAGACCGGTGCTTCGTGAGAAGTACAAAGTCCTAAGTACTTGAGGAGCATCAGACATATATACATGACAAGTAATTACAACAGCGATTATCATTCACAGCTATAACTGTCCCTATAAATACATTTCGTTATAACACCGTGTTGTTTTTCTGTACAGGTACGTGCCATTAACCTCCGTCAAGCCGTTGAATCATAATCGTTCAACACGGAAGGTTAGGTGCATATTGGTATGACTCCTGTGTCATCGGAAATTTGAGAGAGAAAATTTCACCTGAAACGAAAGTTAGGACAGACATGACATAAACACTGTGACTGACGATCCTAGCATCACTAGCATACAATGCAGCAGACGCGTATGTACCAAGAAGCCCAGAACTCACGGAAACACGCGCGTAACTACTGTAAAGGGAGCTTACTCTGATATAGAGATCTTGCATTAGCATAAAGTGACTCCATTGCGCTTTAAACCATTCAGTTTCTCATCTCTTGTCAGCGCGGGTTCGAGTCTCGCTGGAACCTAATATAAGTTGATTATGTGCGAAGGTTTGCCAGTTTACTTGTAGAAGCCCGGTTTTCTCCTCTTGGTTTCAATCGGGACCCAACCGATAAAAACTGACCACCTATGTCCAACATTCCCACCAGCCTTGAAACCGAGAAGGGCCCAAGATTTACCACTGATCCTAGTAAAAACATAATTTATGCAAATACTGCATGTTACTCGACTGTTTCCATGACAACCTGTATTGAAGTAATTGAAAATTGCGAATATGCATGCAAACAGCGACAAGGAATGTTTTTAAAACATACATGTATTAGGTATTTGAACACATTTGCGCATGAGGATATGTTGGATTTAGTATCTTATGCAATGATCAATCATTGCATGCATACTAAGTTAAAAGAAGAGGGATTACTTGAAAAACCAAGTTTGACAACCTGGGGAAAATAGTGATCACAACAAAAGATTCACAAATCCCAAACGGATTAGGGCCACGTACATGTATCCACCTGTCTTTCGTTGTTAGCATGCTGAATCCGTCAAAGATATTCCATAGAAACCTTTCTTGTTCAGTATAAAATGTCAAGCTTCGTGAAGAGTGAATGATGAGTCAGTTTTAGATCTAACTTTAATTAATTTGGATACTTCAACAAATGTTGGCAAAGAGATTTAAATTTTGGCTAAATTTGGTACACAGGGCTATTGAGCAGTGAGTATACTGCGACAGGAATGAGGCGTACGTTTCCTATTGTCTCATTAGGAAACCAATCCGTCCCACAAAGGTTCGAACCCACCAACTCTAAAGCTGAGGACGAACACACTACCATGTGCGGATCTAGGAGGGGGGCTGGTTCCTGACCCCCCCCTGGAATTGGCAAAATATATACCAGCATTGGTCAATTATGCTTAAATATTCATTTTCACAGGGATAGGGTTTTCCTTTTTATAAGTTGGATCCCCCCTGGAAAATACCGACCCCCCTGAAAAAAATCCTGGATCCGCGCATGCACTACCACGGTATTTCATTCGACGAGGCTTAAAACGAAATAAACAACTACAATTACAACATATCACAGTCACAATTATGTACATACTTACCCCATTGATTTCTTTATGCATCATTTGACATTGTTTACACCAATTACTATTACCACTCAAAAATTTTACTCATTTTTCCGCGAACTTTATGCTTTAGTTTCACTTGTAATGGCTGGTACTCATTCGTCTTGGTACCGACTACCGAAACGTTTTAGATAAGAGACAATTATAAATCTACGTACATGTTTTAAATTGTGGGTAAGTTTTGAAGCCAGTACATTTAGATAACGCATATATATATATGTATTTAATGATCGATATATTCACGGCGTTTTCTCTTACTTTACGATAATCTGTCTATATGTACAAATACTATCACTTTAATATAACGATATTACAACCACTGGATACTTTTGCATGTATATTATACCGGCGTGGTACTACACATACATGTATTGAACTATTGTACTAGATACTGTTGTTTTACTATATAACATGTATATTATACCAGCGTGATACTACGCATACATGTATTGAACTATTGTATTCAAATACTGATTAACGTCTAAATCAAGAGTCTTTCACTTACTTGAATAAGGAGAAGTCACCAGTGAATGGCGACAATTTTTTTTACCATGCTCTGCAATTATGACCGCAGAATTGGGATTTTTTTTAAATGTGCCGACACCTACTGTGACATGAAAAAGTAAAATCCGAGGCCCTGCTTAAGAACCCTACCTGTTCTATAGCCACCCATGCTGAACATAGGCAAAATTTTCACCCTTCAACGTCACATGGAGACGTCTCCATACAAGTGAAAGATTATTGAGTGGGAGTTAAACAACAATACAACCAATCGACCGACCACTTCTTTACCTCCAGGATAACTTAAAAAAAACCGACTTTGGAAGAAATGATGATTACGCAAATGCAAAACGTACATTATTAGTGTAAGCAATGCTGTCAAATGGTCTACTATTGTTTACAATACAATATCAATAGTAATTGCATTACTACTGATTCGCCAAAATTAAGTTTCGCGAAAATTTCTGGATTTACAGTACGTGCGTGCCATGCATTCTGGCTATTTGGTTGAAGCGTGACTTCTGTATAGTCAATTCTAAGGTTAAGATTCGTTTTCTGATCAACTCTTTGGACTGCCTTCAAATATCTGCGCATGTTCTAAACAGATAGATAAAATGTTGCTAGGAACTTCTGTTCTCTTGTTGGGTGACATGTTTCCTTTAGAGAAGATACAATATATGCGCCTCAATATATATTTCTTTTATCCTAATGTCCATGTTGTATTATGACAAAATAATATAGTTCCATACTCTGTGCATCATGCAGAAAAGAATAAATAATTGTAGACAATCTTAAATCCGATGAAAATTTTTGCGTTGCATTGCAAGACATTTTCTCGTGCTAGTACCTTAGCTAGTGTCTCTAAGGATTTGTGTTGCACCTTTTACAGGAAGTTACAGACATAGCTTTCCAAGTTGTTAATAACGTCTGCCAGAGTCTGCAGAATCAGACCATTTCTTCTGAGTTACATGTACATGTGTATATCTGTTTCTCAACAAATTGCATTCTTTCACGATGTCATTTGGACAAAATTCTTTAGTCAACCAGTATCTGATCCTTCTCAAGCATTTCTTGGTACAGTCCAGTAGCAGGGACAGCGTACAACAGTCTGATGCGGTACTTTCTTCTGTCCATAGAAGTTTTGTCTTTATGGTGTGAGAGGAGATCAGGTCTTCAAGCAGTCCACGAAGGATGAACACATGGAGGAGCTTNNCTAGTATGCTGGATTACTTTCTTCCGCCAGCGCTGATGCATCATCACAATTTACTGTCGTCAAATACGTCTAGGTTATGAACGGTTGGTTGTATTGTTGTTTTACGTCCCACTCATGGTTTTTGTTCAGTATTAAGGAGTCACTCCATGTCGGTGAAGGGCGACATGTTTAGCCTATGTTCGGCACTTCTTTAGATCGAGCACTGAGGGTTCATTAATGTGTTGACATCTGCTGAGATACGGGATTTCGTTTCTACTTTTTCTCACGAAGGACAGGGGCATCCGACCGCAGCTTCCAGCCCCGATCCCAAGATCTGAAGACGAACACGCTGCTTTTAAGTACATTTTGTGTGATACTTGAACTTTTTGTTATTTAATGTATAATCAGAGACAAAACAGATTTATATTTTATATGTCTCTGGTGTAATACGCCAGGCTTTTTTACGCACTGCAAATAAGCATGCGTGGTCTGGCCTTCCCGGAAATAGAATTACCGGCAGCTGTCTAAATTCTTTATCATACCAACGTTCAAGGTTCTTTTCTTCTTTTTTTTTTTTTACCAGCGATTACATCCATTAAAATCGGTATAATATATCATTTTCTTTTAAACTCATTTTCACATACTGAAAAATAACGAACATTACTGTATTATACCAAAA
The DNA here is from genome assembly GCA_016161895.1 of Pinna nobilis. NCBI lineage: Eukaryota > Metazoa > Mollusca > Bivalvia > Pterioida > Pinnidae > Pinna > Pinna nobilis. The sequence goes on along the minus strand of JACSZP010047513.1, from coordinate 579 downwards.
ACCAATGTATTCATGGAATCTTAAAAGATAAATATAGAAAACAAATAAAGATTGGTTGTTTTATTTATTTTTTTTGATTCCCTGAATTGAAATATTAAACATTTCTTAAAAAAACTCTACGATTTCAAAATTCAAATTTCAATGTAGATTAGTTTATAAACAAGCAGGTTTTGAGTGAATTATCATTGAAAATAATAACCTTAACTATTATCATCCAGAATGAAAGAACATGAATCATAAAAATTTATGAATATTAATATAAAATTTAATGTAATTCAAAAACAGCACTAGACTTAATGGTTATTTTAGTATACTGTATATCGAGTTATCTCTCTTTGGATTATACAGCTGTGGTGGTATTATCGAGTTCAATACGTACCACATAAACATTGCATCGGCGGTTGAATGAAAGAAGCAATATACTTTATTGAAAATGATATTGACTGTTAATGGGAAAGAGTCGTATCTTCCATAAAGACTGCTTAGAAGAACACTGTCGTAACTGATTTTTCATATTTGCAAAAAATATACCAATATGTTTAATTTTGTCTTCAATTGATTGTTTACTGCAAAGTAGAA
>JACSZP010047510.1:0-10166 GCA_016161895.1 Pinna nobilis | reverse complement strand
GTTGTATAACGTCCAATTAAAGAACCTTTTACCTATCACTGAGTATCATTGTATGGCTCACTCTTCTGATCTATCTTGGCACATTGAATAAAATAAGCATTGAAGAATCGTAGTATGACCTACTGCGGACTGAGATCTAATTTTTTACCGTCTGGTCTGAGAGACAATAAAAACCAGCTTGCTGTAGTCTATTGACGCAGGGCTACGATGGGTTTCTATATGTTAAGTAATATTTGTTCATTTTATTTACATGTCCCAGGTATATGTTTGCAACTAAGCTTACTTAACAAGTAGTTAACAAGGTTACGTCATGATCATCATTATCACTTATGTGCACGAATTTATCAGCGAACGAAAACGAGGCAAATTAATGAGCTGTCAATACGACGTTGGGCTACTACGTCTTAAGTTGCTATTTCTCCTTGATACATGTACATGTATATCACATTCGGGTACAATTTAGTGCAAGATTATGTTGACCGAGCTTGGCACTATCTAATGAACGCTAGAAGTTTCCAAGGAACATATGCGTTTTTGATTGACACACCGACAAGGGTGCTGTTTTCTATTGATGCTTGGTCCAATATCCTACAGAATTTGCAGTTTGTTTTTCATGTTGAGATCATTTTAAATAAGACTATGAGACTGGAGTAACCCTTGTTATTCTTCATATTCACTTGCATATGTTTATGTTAATCTATTGGTTCTTGGTTGTTTGGTTGCATGTGCGGATACAGGATATTTTTTCCAGGTGGGGTCGATATTTTCCAGGGGGGAGGTCAAACATGTAAATAGGAAAAATCTAACCCTTATAAAATGATAATCAAGGCATAACTGATCAATATGGGTATACATTTTGCCAATTCCGGGGGGAGGGCGGGGGCGGACCCCCTCAACACCCCCTAGATCCGCGCATGGGTTGTATTGCTTTTTACTTTTCCACTCAAAAGTCTTACACTTATATGGACCGCATGCCGGAGAATTTTACCAATGTTCGGCGCTTATTGCCGTCGAAGCAGAGAGGGTTCTTTAATGTGCCAAGCAAATCAGTGGCACACACCTTGCCAGTCATTTCAAAAGTACAGGAAAAATGGCCGTGTCACAGATGTAACTAAATGATTGCAGCTTACTTGGTACAATGTTTTATTGTTGTTTTATGTCCAACTCCAACATTTTCACTGATATGGAGACGTCACTTGTGACACATTTGTACTTTATTCGGCACATATAGGCATTGAGCACGGGGAGTTCTTTTAAATGCTGACACCTATTGTGTCAGATTTTACGGTCTCATTCGAAGGGCAGGAAAAGCCAGGCGGATTTCGATAAGGACTCGAACCATGACCTAACGATTAGAAGGTGAAGAGCAAGTGCGGCTCTGTTGGTGGAAGGGTTTTCAGTCCATATAAGGAGAAAGTGAAGTACATACCTTGAGGTACTAGAGTAGATCACCAGTCTACCCTGAGGGGTGTATGTATAGCACTTCGCAGTATTATGCGTCCTATTTTCATACTACAAGTTCATATTGGCAACATACACAAGACATCTTTTTAAACATTTTATTGAAAACAAGGCTTAACTGAAATATTACCATTTCTAGTATAAGCGATCGGTAAACAAAATGTAAGACCTAAAACCAATCTATCCGACCAGCGGAGTAGATGCATCTTAGAATGGCAATGAAAACAACATAATCTACTAAATGCTTTCGGAAACTTCTTATGACCGAAACATTTGTTTTGTAAGTTCTTTTCTAAGTGGTAAATCTTTTTTTAAAAAATCTTCACTCAAACCTGAACGTTCAAAATTTCATGAACGAGACAAATCCAATTAGTTTCAGAAAGCATTATAATATACATGTATATATCAATCAATACAAATATATTCAAGTTATGTAATTCAAGTATGAAATCAATGTAATTGAAATTTCCATGCATCAAAACATAAAAATGATGAGCAAGAAACATGAGGTTTTGAGGACCAGCCTCTTTTTGGGGACCAGCCCCTTTTTTCTATCGACTGCTTCGATAGAGAGAAACCGTTACTGATGTGTCAGGAAAATTAACATGGTGAAAAAATGATACCATGATTAACTAATCAAACTCCACAAATGGTGCACTGCACACATTTTTAAGAGGCTAAATTATATGTTAATCTTCCATCGGTATCAAAAACAACTTCTCTATCTTTAAGGTAATGAGAAAAATGAGCATAAATGATTGGAAAAAATGACCAGCATTAATTCCGATAACCAATCAATGATTGGGTAATGTAAATCTTAATGGGATCATTATAATTACATATATAAGTGAAAAATCATGTGCAAAATATAATAAAATTTTGCGAACCAGCGCAAAATGGCGATCTAAACAATACATATTGTTATGCACCAATACAAATAATCATTCCAAACTATTAAAGTACTTTGCACAGAAATCATGGGCAATCATTAAAAATACTAAAAACTTGATGGTATCAAATGTATAAAAGTGTCAGTAGCCGGACCAGCCGGTTATCTCAGCACATTTGAATCCACTTAATGTAAAAGTCACTATGAAATGTTTCACAAATGTAAATTCAACGAAAATGTCAATGGATGTGTTATTTGTACACGAAGTATAAAGTTCATTTATTTCCGGCCTGCGGAAATGACGCACATTCTCGATGACTACTTCCGTCCAGCGGATTGCACCGGAAATGGCGTAATGATAAATGCAAATATGGCAATATGCCTTACATAAACAAAGTCGTAAGTCGAAACTTACACAACGGCCTACTGGGAGTCTTCATTGAAGTCAAGAACACCTGAAAAAAGATAAAAGAAGATCATTAAGTAATGCAAAATTAGTAAGAAAATACACAAGCAGAAACCTTAATTTTCCTGACACATGGGGTGAATGAAAAATAACCGAATTTAAAGTATGGGCATAAAAAAGGTGAAGGGCGTTTCAGAGTTAGGTTTACCTATAGCTAGTATCCCCAACTTTCTATTTTACAATTAATCAAATCCAATGAAAGAAATTACTAAATCGTTGAAATTTTCCGTTTACATTTATGCACATGGAAAAATCAGTATCGACTTACCACTTGGTGTACAGGTTGATATCAGCTGTTTGAGTTGATGTAGTCCATTTTCCCGATGAGGCATGGAACCAATCACAAAGCCTGTCTTTGGTAGAGGGGTCCGGGCCATATCCATCTTTATATTTTCCATGCACCAGCTGCTGCTATCCAAGACATCTTCCAGACAGTCGCTTTCGTAGGATGAATTGGGTGTTAGAGCTAGTGTTGTGAACTTGTCCTCTGTGGAACTGTATGGTGATGAAGGAGTCGGGCTCAATTGGCTATCAAATGACAGAACCTGCTGATCATCTGACGGCTTCTCGAGTTTCACATTCAACAACATACTGTCGCAAGGTTTATTGGACTGTTCAGCAAACTGCAGAAAATCTTCAACATCGAAATTATTGATTTCGGTCGTGTTCCCGGTTACAATTTGCTCAACGTCGTCCAGAGGTTCCTGTTTTATGGTGATCTTCTCTCTACCAAACTGTAAAAGTCGCATCTCCTCCTCGTGTGTCAGTGACACGTGGTCGATCTCATCGAAGAAGGAATCGACAAAAGTTGCGTCCAGACTTGGTAATAGCTTTCTTGGTTCATTGTCTTGAAGATGGTGTGATTTTTGGCTAATCTGTTTTTGCTTAATTGCACACAAATGTTTGGCAATGAGTACAGGATCGAGCTTTGTCTGAGTTACTTGATAGGAATCCTGAGTCTTTGGTGGCTCTGGGGACCCAACGGGTGATGGATCCGGCGTAAGATAGCACGCAGGTAGAGAAATTTCTGGAACAACTTGTTCCATTGATTTTGATTTCTCCTCCAAAGCCGTGGGTGGTGAGAATGTTCGGATAATATCGGATGTTTTCTCTTTGGGAGACATCATAACTGTGGTGAGGTTGTGTGCGTACATTACTTGCATTGGTCCTTGTTGGATCACGTGATCCATTCCACCAACCATAGTACTGACTGAATTGCGGTAGCCATTTGTTTCAAATGAGGATGGCAATGGGGTGCTCTCTTGAACTCCAGAGTACACATTTCCCCCGTTTCCATTTGAAATCAACCTTTGCATTTTTGCTGGTTTGCAAGTTGAAGTGAAGTTTTCTTGAAGCTTCCTTTTCAGGGCCCGTAATGTGTCTGTGTGGCCTTGACGCCCAGGAATATTGGATGACATACCATTCTTCGAAAATATGGATCCAGGACCCATCTGAACACCATTTGGCGTAAAGTGTGGTGCCTGTTGAGATCCAAAACTGCCTTCGAAAGTTTGCTGACGGTGGAAGAATGGTGGAGGGATTATCCCTGATCCTTGTGGTGGAATTACGCCACCATCTAGGGCGTGAGACACAGGAGCACAGAATGCTGTTCCGAAGAAGAACTCTGGTGCTCGAGAGGCATACAAAGCAAACAACTGGCCCTGAATCTTAAACTGGTAAGCTTCCTGTTCACTGTAAAAGAAGAAAACAAAACGTAAATAAGATTATTGGAATTTCCGGCTCAGTCGTATTGATCAATGCATAGAAGTGATTTGTTTAGATAAAATTATAGGAAAGAAATAATAAATTCTTATCCTGTTTTGAATTGTAATCCATCTTTCAACCGTAAATTATATATTTCTAAGTAATTCTTAGTTGAGCAATTGATTTTGAATGTGAAAGAGAATTCATGTAATCTTCTCACCTGATGACCTGGTTGATACACAGTATAACGGGGTCGTCACTGCTTGGTAAAAGAGCTTGCCGCACGTGCATTACGATGTTGACCCAAATAGTTTCATTGGTTGGTGTAATCATTCGAACAGTCATCATGCATCCCATCTCATGCCTTGATTTTATCACTGCAAGTATAGAAATGAATTATTTATCAACTAATTCATCTAGGTTTCTTTTTAATAAATTACAAATGTTTTTCTTTCTCAATATCAAATACAGTTACAATTTTGTTTTATACAGTATAATCGTATACTATTATACAAATGATCGTTTTACACACGTTTAAGACATTAATTCATGCAAAGCTAAATAGATGCAATAAATATGTAAAGGTTAAGAATTTTACCTGTAACAGGTAAAATAATTATTGGAAACTTACGTTGAACATGCTTCTCTCTTGCTTCATAAATGTCCTCGGGGTGCAGGTAAGAATACCAAGATTGGTTGTTGATTTCATCATTCGTAATCCCTAGGTGATATTCTCCACTGAAATGAAGAGTGATGTAATATTACTCAAATGTATGTAATTTACTGCATATCAATTACGAAGAGAGTCGCCTCAAAATCGAGGTTGTAGTGCAAGACCTTGAAGTAATACTTAGTTGGTTTGGGTCTACATTTCGTTTATGAATGAAAGAAATTGTAAATATGAGAGAGAGAGAGAGAGAGAGAGAGAGAGAGAGAGAGAGAGCTTACTTTTGTGTAATTTCAATGAAGTTCATGTCCAGCTTGTGTACACTTTTGAAAACCATCGTGTTGTTTTGGATGAGGCTTTCTTTGACGTCAGGGGTAAGTAAGGGGGTGCATATAGCCAGAAACACTTGCTGTTCTGATCCTGGTTCCTGCCTAGGCACATTTGCAAAGTGTCCTTTCACGTGCATCACCTAAAAATAGAAAAATGAAACAAAGCTATCATTTAGGATGCAGACTTGAATTTCTTTTATCTGAATGTAACTTATGATTAACTCATTTCATTTGCAAAAAAAAAAAAAAGGAAATTTATGTAACATATTTTTGACTTCCCGTGCTCTTTGTCCAATGTTCACTTTCGAGGTTTTTTTTTATTTCTATTCCCACAGCGGGACTACCAACGATGCAGAATGGTAAACCGCTATGAAAATATTTATGTATGTCAGTGTGTGTTCGCTATGTTATGTTTCACCGATTTTAACTTTCCTTCATGGAGAATCTAATTTTTTACATAAGAATTCGTAACATATGTTTTTCATCTGAAACGCTGCCGATAAGAAAATCTAAAAATAATTAAATCGTAGTTGGGAGTCGTAGACGAATTCCATTCCCATGCATTCGCGAAGAAGCTGGTTGTCTGATAAATTTACAGGGTCGTTCGAAAGTTCCAAGAGCGAGCGATATAATGTATTGCGTATCTTGTTCAAGTCTGTCATATTTTTTCAATAGAAAATTTTTAAATCTAGTTGCTTTCTACCTCTTCATAATTATTAATTAACCGAGTTTTAATTTATATTTTTGTCTTTTCTCACATGTACGTTTATAAGTGTCTCTATCTGCCCGTACTGCCTAGGGATGATGGATTACGTGTAGTCAGACAAGATTAAGTACTATGTTACTATTCACGGTGAAATGTGTCACCTGAGAGATGTATGTATGAAGTCACTGTAATGATGTAGCTATTTTATGCAACTGCGAAATAATAAACCCATTACCTCCCGGCTATACAGATTCATTATAATTCCAGGCACTTACAATTCAAATTTATACTGAAAATTACCATATAAGAGAATAGAATTACTATGTGAAAAAAGGCTTTTAATTGTGGCTCTCCGACCAGGAAATTAAACCGCGATTTGTTTCCTCGTGGGTAAATAAAACGGCTAAGGCCGACACAATTTTACAGTTGACGTTGGTTTACATTTTCCTGGTAACTTCAATAGTTTGAATCAAATTTACACGTTTCTATATCGTTTTATTTCTATCTTTATCTTTTATCTTATTTGAAATAAAATCATCATTATCAATTTCGTTATACTAATATTTCAGTGATTATAGCAATGATACAAATAACAATGATGATTATGAAAGAAAGAATAATAAGAATTATTATTATTATAATTATTATTATTTTATCATCATTATTTTTATCATTATTATTATTATTATTATTATCAGGCCTATTATTACTTTTTTAAATTTTTTATTAATATTATTATTTTTATTTTATCATTATAATAATAATAATAATAATAAAAATAACTATTATTATTATAATTATTATCATTATTATTATAATTATTATTATTATTATTGTTATTATTATAATTATTATTATTATTATAATTATTATTATCATTATTATTCCACCTGTTTATTTCCGTCGGCAGTATGACGTGTACTCCTCTAGATTAGACTTTTATCTACGCCGCAAATTTCTATTTCTCCTTTGAATACTTCTAGGACAAAACGACAAGTTGTCGATGTCAGGATGTTAAACATAGCTAAGAACAATATTAGTATTACGAAAAAAGAAACATTAAAGGTAGCCTAACAAGTTGTCTTCGTTCTGCAGAGCAATCATGTATAAAACAAGGTAATTACTGCCAAGTAATTCCCAGGTCATCTCTGGCTATTACTTGGAAACTTGGAGCTAATGTGTACTGTTGCCCATAAATATGTCGTACCTCATGACAAAATACAAGGTTACAGGAAACGGTCATTAATCACTTAGCAGTATATGTCGTGGATGAAATAATTCAATGTCTCATCCTTGCCCTGAAGCAAACTAACCCTGTCATATTGTTTTTGGCGGACCGCCATTTCTTCTCATAAAGCGGAGATACGATTGTACGCTGTTCTTTTTTTTCTACCAGTTCGTTGTGAACTGATTTTCTTACATGAGAAGGAAGTAGATTTATCAGGTACAAAATGGTGCATCACTCTGTTAAATACACAAGCTCTAAATAATACAGCGAATTCTTAAATTTAATGAGGCGTAAAAAGGACAATGGATGGCTCGATATTACTACGCCCACACAAAATCGGATGACACTGTTGATGGCGAATTTAATGGGCATTCTATTTTGATATCAAGGAAAGAAATTGTATCTAGCTATAAAATGCCGATAAAAATTCACCTAGTTGAACACAATAATGTAACTGAAATAATACATTCCAATCAATATATTCAACATATGGAACATTTCCAAGTAATTTGGCACGACGCCAAACAACGTTTAAGTAACCTTGTATATACCAAAAAAATCAACAAACAGATTTTTACCAGTTTTAACCATCTCGTGAAGATAATTTGCCTCTTTAGCCCTAGTGTATAAAAGTTTACAATGGACTTGAACGAGATTAAGGTTTGTCTCAAGTACTTAAGCGAACGGAAATGTTTCAAGATAGCGGTTTATTTGACTATCTCCTTATTTCACTGGACACTTCAGCAAAGGTTTACAAAGTGACCCACTCGACCTAGTAGCACCTAAGATATCTTTCACAAGCGATTCCACAACGTCGTCGTAAGACTCGCTATCTTTCAAGGCCTTGTTGTCGTGCGAATTTTAGTGTTAAATAATACGAAGATAGAATGCACGAATTGTGGGCGATCTGAATTCTGAGAAAAGATAAATTGACTCAGACCAGCGTTTAGATGCAGGAAATGACACACTCAGGTAATGAAACCCGAATCACACGAAGAAAAGTCTTGATTTTATATGTGTGCATGAGGAGGTATGTAAAACCAAATTGAAAACTTTAAGCAAGATTCGACTTCCAGGAGCCACCAATATTATGAGCAAAATTTTTAAGATGACAGTCAATGTATAAAAAACAAAAGAATGAAGATAATCTTAATTAATATTTTTCACCATTATACATAATAATAGACTGGTCTAGAACAAAAGAAAAGAGTATACCATTTTGCTACCTAAGGTCTAAAGGGTTAAGTATAAAAACATCTAAACACAGTGAAGTCGACTTACCTTAACATCTCCAAATCCTGCTTGTCTCTTGAGAGTTCTGGACATATTCATGCGACAGAAGAAACTGATTTCTTGATCAGGGTCGATTTCACCTCCCCCATTCATCAGCTGGGCACGGACAGTCCCGTGGTCTCTCTTGTCCACAATGTCAAACAAACTGTCACCCTGGGTTTTCATGTCCACCTGTAGGTAAAGAGGAAAGTTGATAACCATCATCAAATTTGTAAAATTCATATTATTCTCATATATATGAATATATTTCAGATACATTTAAATTTCATTTGAAAATAATTTTAATTTTATTAATCATTTTAGAAAGATTAATACAATACTTAGCAGCAAAATTTTAAGGTAATGATATGTTTTCAATAGTAATTTTTTATATTGATTATTATTATTATTATTATTATTATTATTATTATTATCAATATTCAATCAATAATTTTTATTTTAATACTATAAATATTACCATTATCATAACTTAAAAGATGTTTTGTTGACATCGCAATTTTAACACCATCATCAACATTTTCACAGTAAATATGACATTTTGTTCATGTCATCTATTATCTTTATTCAAAATCATATATTTTTATTTTTTTCTCTTTATCATCGAACTCAATTTTATCATGAGGTTTTTACTTACCATTGAATGGCCGAGGTACTCTGTAACATTTTCTGAGATGAAGACCAGCTTCCCTTCTCTTGTTGTTACCAGAAGAAACCCCGTTAGGGACTAAAATTAAAATAAAATACATATGTTTAATTTAAATCTCTCGCCTCAAACAATTTATTCGCGGGGCAATACATTTGCATAAGGTGAAATTGTGTCTGTACAGTGTATATTAAAACACAAGCGTACCAAGTCTATGTAACATAACGAATACAGAAAAAGCAATTAAGCCCCTCTAGTAGGCACTGAGTGCTGATTGCAGATCGCGATAAGCGATTGTGCAGGTAACTTCAGTCGCCAATTTTCGGTGCAATCTTTAAAAAATGTACTTAATGTGACGTATTGAGTTAAATATCAAGACCCAGGGGAGGTATTTGATCTCATTTAGAATTACTTCATTCACGGTTCAGTGATCTTTCAGGTAGTATACAAAAGCTTTTAAATATTTCATCACAGGCGAACAAAGAGAACGTATCATATATGTTCGCCGTCACTAGATTTAATCTAACAACTCCGGTGTATTGCCACAACAAACTAACCCCAGGTAATGTTCAGCTTGTAGTTCGACGTCATTGATTGTAGTCTTTGATAGCACGGCATGGTCGGTGATTGTAAAGTACACATGTTCAAAGAGTGACGTCAAAGTATGTTTTTTAATCATTATTTTTCGAACACCTGATCGAATTATCTGAAAATTGAATTGTACTCTGATAGGTAGGTTAAATTCTGGATATGGGAAGGGGGTTGTAGTGTGTAAATATA
>JACSZP010047495.1:0-28825 GCA_016161895.1 Pinna nobilis | reverse complement strand
CATGATTCATCATAAAGTGAGACTACATGAACTTAATTCAGTACTATTTTGCATTTCTACATGATAATTAATTTCACAACCGTGAGTTAATTTCCATCACTACAGTACAAATGTAATTTATCGATCATATGACAACATCAATATTCAACAAGAGCACTGACTACAATTTAACTGATTAGCAGAAGGCTACTTTTAATTTAAGTACAGCACTGCCATACTGATCTGGTCTTTGGAAGGTTCTCATCCTGTGTGGAAGGTATCGTAACACAAAAAAAAGACAAAAAATGTAAAAAACGAATTTGTGTGCTCCGGATAAAGAAAAAAAAAATTTTTTAACAAAGGGCAATAACTCTGTAAAAACTGTTACGGTTAAAGTTACGGTTTTTGGACACTGCACTGCACCTTGTGATGGTCTTGATGTGTATGAAGTTTCGTGAATCTATCATGCATGGTTTCAGAGTTATGCTCCGGACAAAAAAGTTAACGGACAGACGGACGGACAACGCAATACCATAATACGTCCCGTCATTCGACGGGTGTATAAAAACTGGAATGATAAAGCCCTCAAGCCCTCTCATTGATCAATGGTCTATAAAGCCAAGCACAGGCCAAAATCTGAAGAACTTCACCAGCATTTGCTTTCTCCATTAGAGTGAAAAATCATAAAGTGAGATGTATAACAAAACAACAACATAAATGATTTTGGTACATAAATAAGAATGGAGAACAGACCTGCTGAACACAGACAATAAATGGCACAGTGATGTCTTTGTAATGTGGGTACTTGGTCTCTAATCCCTCCACAAAAGAAGTCTGTATCTTCTGCCACATCTTTTCCTCTGCCAACTCATTTCCTGTTACTTTGGGATCCAGGGCTCTCAGAAGCTTGTTGAGGAGGCCAGGGATGTGGTTCACTGACCCCACACTCCCCATGAAGTTATGTATGTCTGATACCAAGTTAGAAAACTGAAATATAAAATAATAAAAGTTTAAACATTTCCATATTGAATGAAAGATACATATAGTTATCTTTTATAAACTCCCAGGAAGTATGGTCCTTGTATTATACATTAATATCTACAATAGAGAGAGGAGCTTGAACAGGTAAACATCCCTGAAGTGAGCTTAAGACTGGATCTTACCCACATACAACATCTAATACTTATTCTTTTCCTTGAAAAGGCTCTCTTGCAGTTGTCTCCATTCATGACTATCAAGTGCTTTTCCTGAATATAATTTGTGAGTTGTAAGATATAAATAACATCATTACCCACCTGTGATTTGGCAGGTCTATGTGCCTGCTGAGACTCCAGCAGTAGGATCTGTTCCTGCAGCAAAACTCTCTTCTTTAGCAAGTATGTGATGTGAGGATGCAGCAGACAATCTGGCAGTGCAAGTAGGTCACTTCCTGTCAGATTATGGTGATAGGTACATCTGACCTCTAACTCACACTCTATGTCCTCTGCCTGAAATGTCAAATATTTAAATTGGTTGGTTGTGTTGTTGTTTAACATCCAACTCAAGAATCTTTCACTTACCAGTATTTGGAGATGTCACCCTTCACTGGTGAAGAGCAATCAATTTGGTCTGTGCTTGGCACTCATGGTTGTTGAGCAGAGAACTGTTCTTTATTGTGCCAAAACTTACCGTGACACAAGACCTCAATTTTTACTGTCTTATCCAAAAGATAAGAACAGTCAACTGCAGAGCAGCAATCAGGAGGCGTGCATGCTAGTAACTTAGCCACAGCAGCAACAAGTTAGAAGATCAAGGATATGTTTGTTATTTATTTCACAACATCTCACTAACCAGTACTGATATATGTGTTAGTTGAATATATGAGAATGTTAATCAGTTACTTGCAGGTCACTGATCTTTACATAGGCCTATTGGTTGTCAGGGTTATCCATCAACTGACGAAAAGTGGATGCCCCTATAATACTGAAAAACTGTTGACTAAATTTTTCTACTGTATGAATCATTGATTTTATTGCAATACTAATAATGACATATCAATGAAAATTACAATCTACCAACTGGCCAACATTTGTCTTTGCCAAGGTCAGGCAGTTAGAGTAATAAACCATGATATTTGAGAGAACACCCCTCATATGCAGACTATACAAGACAAAAACACCAGATTAGTCAGCCTTTCATACCTACCTCTTGTCTTAGGTGCTGAAGTTTTATTGCAACTTTCTCCACAGGGTCAACAGGTACACAAGGGTTCAGCAACTGCATGCACACTAGTCCCAGATACACCCAGCATGCCCCAAGGTCCCATAATTCCATGTCTTTCTGAGATAATAAACATTTCAAGTGAGTCATGCACTTGATCAAAATATCTTCTGACTGATGATCCACTAAAGATTTCAAGTAATTACAACACTGATCAACCAAGGTAGTGACTATTTGTGAACTATGGCTTCCATTGTGGAGTTGATTCTTCAGTTCTTTAACGACATCTGATGCCTCTTTAACTAACAATACTTTCACTGCGTCCAGGAATTGTAGGAATAGCAGGAACAAATGTTGCCGTTCTAAGTGTCTGTAAAACAAATTGAAATTGTTCTTGATGAAGGAAAATTGAAAAACATAGAAACAGATTCAATATTAATTGATCACCATCTTCCCAATTAACAATCCATGATTTTTCCGTGAATCATTAACTAGTAATTTTTCTAGCAATAGCTTTTTAAATTATTTGATATTTCCATTATATCAATAGAGAAAATCTAAAATTCATCCAGATCTAGCAAAGACAAACTATCTTCCCCTATTTTTGTTTTCTGTATTAATATCATTTGATATTACTTACCCCCTATGGAAATTCTGACTCCCCATCACAGCAGCATGTATCCATGTGTTGGAGGTTACATGTCTTAGCTTTTCTAAGTGGTACTGGAACTGCCCCAGGGGCACCTGCATGTGTTGTGAGTCTGTCAGACAAGCACCGTAAGTCTTTCCAGGTCTGTTCTGCTGATGGCACATGTAACTAAATCCACAGTAACTGACAACTGCCTTATGGAAACATGCTGGGCCCTGTCAAGCAAATAATTCAGTACTGACTGATTAAAAATGTGCATCTATCCCTCCCTTCTCCACAGAAGAATATATAAATGACCTAAGTTTTGCTCTGTTAAATAAAGCAAGCATATATTCCTCTAAGCTGCCAAGATGGACTATATTCTGAATTCCCTGTGTCAATACAGTATGATTGCCAACAACCCAAATTCCTACTCACCCTTAAAGATAGTGAAACAAATCTATAAGTTTGTTCAAATATAGATAAACTAAATAAATGTTACATGAAAATCACACATGAAAACAACATAAATGTACTTATAGTTTCCCTTGAATGAAAATGTTACAACCAAATCAATCACAGATGTCAAACAAGGGAAAAAAATTACAACTAGAGCTGTCCTTGTGGGATGAAAAATCCCCTATGATTTTTTTAATCAAAAGATTCTGCTTTTCAGAACCTCTTAACCATAAATAACTTAAGCAAGGTCAATGCTTATGGTCTTGGTCACTAAGTCAAAATAATATCAAAATATGTATGAAATATGAAAGCCCTCTCCCTTACACTGGAAGGAAAAGCTGCCATTAGAACTTCCTAACCGTGTACAGACAAACGGACAGGGTTATTCCTATCATTCCTATGTACTTTGTTTGCAGGAAGGGGATATAATTACCATGGTAACATCATTTCCTGTGGCAATAGTTTCTTCAGATGTGTCCCTCTCATTCCAGTTCAGCCATTTATCTATACTTTTCCCTGTTGTAATCTTCCAGATTTCCTGGTACACATCCTTCAGTATCTGTTGTAACAGTTCTTTTCTTTTTTCCTAGAATGTTAAAGATGAAATTACATCAATAGTAAATTTCTCTGTTGCAATACCAATCAAAACCACATGAACTTAAAAAAAGGCAATATATATCAAGAAGAACTTGCTAAAAGTGTAAAAATCAAGGATCACCAGCAGAGTTGTTCTACTATAAAAGGGAATTTACATTCAACTTCTGTTATTTCCAATACAACAGGAACTGCATCTGCTTACAGAGACTGAATTGACATTTATGAATAATAAGTTGAACTAAGAGGCATCTGTTGACTTTTATACAATAGTATCTTCTTTTCTGATTTCCACGGCCTGATACTATCGAATTTGAGAACTGATTATGTTCTAAATATTTTACTCAGTTTTAACATATCATGAATTCTGATTGATTGATCAGGTGAAATTAAGAACTTTTTACAGACTTGAGTAAATTCTGAAGTTTAATATTACTTGAACTGAGAAGGCAGACATACCTTGTTGTCACTAGCTGATGTCTGCACAAGATGTGATAGCTGTCTTGGACAGACAGGGGTATAATACAGTGAGAATGTTGTTATGGCCTCCATTGACTGTCTCAGTGACTCTGCCTTATCAGGACTGCTAATACTGGTCAGCATTTTATTGACCAAGTGAAGTGTGGCCAAACTCTGTGTGTACTCCAACAATGGCCAAAGTTCCACATGCTGTGATGACTGTGATCCTGTCCTCTCGTCATGATTTGAGGTTTGTTCTGATTGGTCAGTTTCCATTGACATTAGTTCTGCTATATTCTTCCTTTGAATGCCATATTTGGCAAGGCTCCTTTGTATTGTTTCCATCATTATGTTGACCCTCTCCACTGAAAAATAAAATAAACACTATAATGTCTCACTGGTACAAATGTTCGGAACCCTAGAATAATTTCTGAAAGTTCTAAAAGTAAAGCAAAGGAAAACCTCATCTTTTACTGATTAAAAACAAATATTTACCCATTGCCTTAGAACTAAACGATACATTCATAGTCGCAAAAAGAAACACCTCACTGTAAACTTCTTATCTCCACAATGATTATCATGGTGATATACATAGCAACTTAAACCTTTTTATTCTGGTAAGGAACAACAAAAACTTATGAATTAATGTACCTCATGTTACTGTGTAGTGCCCATATCAGAAGTAGAATCTAACCTGTTTTCAGAAACCGTTCAAGGGAAGGAGCCAAAAGGGTCACATATGACAGGTAGTCTCTTAATTCAGATGATTTATATAGGAAAAGAACATTTTGGGAACCACTCATTTAGGTCACATAAGACAGGTTTTCCTTTAATTCAGTGGGCGGCTAACGCAGGTTAGACTGTATCTGAGGCCGATCAGTTTACTGCATTATACCTATGCCTGTGTCACTTTCTTTATCATACCACAACACACTTATTGCTGTGCCATTAATTATTTATCTCACAGATATTCACAGACCAGCCATTACATGTACATATACCACATCAAACCATACCTGTGCTAGAGTCTGTCTGCTGTATCAGGGCATCATAACATGCCATTAGTGTTCTGTTTATAGTTTGTCCTTCTTTACACACCATTCTAACTCTGGTATTAACAATCATATCTCCAGGATCTGCCTTTACATCAATCAACTTCCAAAGGTCATGAAGAGCAAAGGTCAAGTGAGCCTCACTTTCACACTGGTACGGCATTGGATGACCCAGTGACTTCCAGAATTTGGTGAACATTTTGGCTTTGTAGTTATCTTGTCCCAAGGTTCTTTGTATCTGAGTGATCATAGACTGGAATGATGGCGGAACACTGTAACAAACAGCATGTTTAAATTAGTAGTAAAAATTACTTGTGAGATGCTGAAATTATAAAATTTACTTTTGGGTTGTAAACCCTTAAGTAGAACATTATAGTCAGTTCCATGCAATGTCATAATCTACATTGTAACATCCTACATTGTACCTTTGTGTTTTGCTCACCATTGTAAAACTTAGTTAATGTCAATAATCCAGACTGAAACCCTGTTTTTGCATGACTCTTAACAATGTGGAACTACGATAATATCAATGATTCAGACTGACATTCTACCTTTGCCTCGTTGTCACCATTGTCATCCTAGCACAATGTCATGATTCAGACAGATATTCTACCTTTGCGTTGCTTTTACCATTGTCAAAGCTGGATAATGTCATAATGCAGACTGATCCCAAGCCTATGCATTACTCTCAATACTGTCAAACCAGGAAATAATATAGATGATAATACAGACAATGCACATCTGTGTTACTCTCGCCACTGTAGGTCCAGAATAATGTCATGATTCATACAATCATTCGTCCTCTCTGAGTTACAGTCTCCATTACAGCTTACCTGTGACTGATGATTGGCAGGAATTTGTTTTTGAGCCAGGTCCAGTATAGAGTAATTCTGTGGATGTCATCACTTCTGGTGCCATCTACTACAACCTCTAGAAGGCGTGTCCACCATTTAAAACCTTCAAGTACCTGTTACATAAACAGTAGAGTCGGCTTATATTTCAAAACGGCTAAAAGCGAATTCAGTGCTATAAAGAAGAGGAATAAAATCCCGGAAAAGAATTGCTACTCATCTGCATATGAAGTTAATTATGATGCATAAAATGAAGGATGCCTATAACGAAGTAAAAAATCAATCCCTTTTGACTTCGTTATAGACCAACTCCACTGTACAATTATTAATCTCAAAATTACACATGCTTTACGTATGTCTTTAGAAACTTACTGACTCAGCATCAAATCTTATTTAATATATTATTGTGGGTTTTTCATCACTCAGAATTCAACAACATAGACAGTCTAACACCAACTGTAAACTTTTCAATACTGTTTCTCTCAATTTCTACATTTATATCACATTTATTTTTGCAATCCCTCTGTCATGTCCAGTTTTCATAGACAGAAAATAAAACTTTGTTTCAAAACATTTTCATAAAAAGCTTCATCCTTCAAGAAGAAAACCAGGAAACTTCCATGTCTAATCAGACATGGATTTGTACCATCTCAAAATGGAGGTAGTACAAATGATGCTGATATCCCACCTCTTACCTCTCTGATCACTTGTCAGAGGAGAGTCACAGCATATACTTATGACCACTATAAAATGACACCTGAGCTCAGAATCTCAACACACTTTACAGTGCTTATTTTATCACATAATTGACTTACCTCAGTCACATGATGAAAATCACTCAGATCCAGCTGCGTAAGACAGTTGATCAGATCCTCCCTCTGTTGGAACAGACAATGTAAGTCTGTAAATACTGCATGTGACAAAAGTCGCACATCAGTTCCTGGAAAGAGATCATTACAATTACTTTGTAAGCAACATATATCACACTTATAAAGTATTTCTTTTCAAAAGTGAACCCATAATAAGAGTTCTATTATGTCAGAATTCATAAGCTATGTGTATTTCAATGTCACAGATGATCACCATGTAGAAGAGAGACAAATAGAATCTATAACCACTTTGGACAACTACAGGGAAATCTCACCCAAGTGTCAAAGATTTAACAGTCCACGATGACGCTTGCCATGTACTATGTATATGAACAGGAAAATCTAACCAAAGTGTCAAAGATTTGCAATATTGTGTATTCAAGTGGTCGATTACATCAAAAGTAGGTCAAGTATATGACGTGTGATGTCAGAAGTTTCAACACAAGCAAGGGTGTTGTGAGACAGAAATATCTCAGAACACGTAAATAGGTAGATTATTCTGTTCAGGGTGAAAGAAATGTAAGATATCATGAGAGTTACAACAAAGACAGCATTTTATATATAACAAACCTTCTAAGAATGTCTTCAGTATACTGAGCTGTGTGTCGGCACTGCATAAATCTCTGATTACACTTTGTATGAGGTGGAACCTGAAAATATCATAAATTATCATCAATAGAACTATGTCTCTCTGTTCTAAGTCAAAATAAAACATTATCAACAGAACCCTGTCTCTTTGTGCCAAGTGAACATAAATTGTCAACGACAGAACTTTGTTTAGTCTGGGTAAATATTGATCTGATGCATCTTTCATACAGCGAAATAATGTAACCAAATATTTTTGAAATTGTATGAGAAGCTTGGCTAGTATTTCTATTTTACTTCTTACTTTACCTATGTCAGCCTATCCAGTATGTCTTTCTTTAATTTACATTATAGCACCAACAAAAAGAATACTGCAAAAGTAAATGAAATATTAAATTCAAGTTGTCAGTTTACCTATTGTAGAAGACTTCCAGATGACCTTCACATTGTGTGCGGTGTTGGCTATCTAGTTGGGACAGGGTCATCTCAAAACACTGCTGGTTCCATCTACCATCAACTGGGCATTCAAGGAGTAAATCTGACAATGCATAAAAAGTGAACATCTGAATTCAAACAATACAGTTAAGTTAACAAGTCACATACCTGAAACAAGCTGTAAGTAGCAATCCACTGATACTGAAGAAAATTTTAGTCGTGATTTTTATTTCAAAATTTTTGAAATATAACTACATTGAATTAGCACAAAACATAATGGTCCCAGCACGCCATGTTGCATAAAGTTACAAAAAAGGTAAAAGAAAGTAACAAATTTTTCAGATTTTCAAAGTTTAAGGAGCCTAAATCTGCCAAAGTATTTTCAACATCAATCAAATTTAAAGTTGACCTGCAAATGTTCATGACTGATCTATCTATGACTGATGAATGGAAATTTAATTATGATGGAAGGAAAGAATAAAGGAAACACTAAACAGGTACATGAAACACCATTGTATGGTATGGGTATAGAAACATGACAAAGGGAAAAAATTCAAACTGAATTTGTAACCCATTTACACACTAATAAAAGTTCAATATCTGCAGTAACAGTGGAAAAAGTCCAGAAAACTACATTGTGACAAAAGTTCGATCTTTAATTAAGATTACAGTCACACCAGCATACACACAAACAGACAGATTTACAATTGTTTCATTACAGAATCATGAATCACAATATACAAATTAACAAGCATGTATAAATATTGCCATAAAGTGGATAACTAGAAGACACATACCTGTATCTGCATTACTACTTGTCATTTTGACTATTTCCTGAAGTTCTGGCAGTAATCCTGACACCCCAGTAAATGTATTTTCCGACATATGCCTTAACTCAGACAGCTGTTTCTGTTGCTTCCTCCTTTGTACTCTGTTGCTGTTCTTCCTTATCTCTTTGTCAATCTTCTCACACATATGTTTTAACCAATCAGCATGGATATACAGATCGTGTGCTGCAGACAAGTTCAAAAATAGCACACCAGCAAACTTCAGCTGCCGCAACTTCTGTTGAATGTTATCTCCATCCCAGTTGTCTCCCCTTTAAATTTATGAAAAAAAATTATTTATCTTGTACATCTTACATTTAATACTCCAGCTAAGTATACAAACCACAATACTAGCTTTAATGAAATTCAAAGGATTACTTGAGTAATCTGTTTTATAATGGTTCTGCTTGATAGTTGGTCCAAGCAAATTGCAGCAATGTGTGTCCTAGGACACAAGTTGTAAAGCATATTATTGTGGTTCTAGGAGATATGTGGTATGACCAATGTTTACTACAAGTCAAGTTTATGAAGACTTACTTTATGATTTCAGAGTAAATCCTCTGTACTGGTGCTCCATGCTGGTTAACATTTGTCAGTGTGGTATCTCTGCACCATGAAGTCAGTGCCCCTTGGTAATTCCCTTCTTGCTCTACTACTTTTACATCTGACACTGCTCTAAGCTTCTCATGATTTTTATGCCAAATTTCCACAGCAATCTATGACATGAACAAATATATGTATATAAAGAGTTCCCCAGGGCTCACCCTAAACTCAGAAAATTGTTAGCAAAATATTAGCCAATTAGGGATATTTTTAGCCATTCTATAATTTTATTGGCCTATGTCAATGATTGAATGTCTACCAGTATGTGAAAAAATTGTGATTATTTACATAGACTGACATCTATTTACCACTTTGGGCATTATTACCCACACATTAGTTCAATAGATACCCTTTCTACACAGTGACTAAAAACTGTTAGTCAGAAAATTAGCCAATTACAATTATTTTTAGCCAATTTCCTAAAACATTAGTCAATGGCTAAATTGGCTACCTTCAGGGTGAGCCCTGAGTTCCCCAATTTAGAGTTATCATCCTCAGTACAAAATTTCATCATGACAACTCAATAGCCAAAGCATCTTATTACAAAATCATACATGTAGAATTGTTCTGATGCAAGAGTCAATTAACACAAAAATTAAGGAGATCATGGAAAAATAATCAATAAGAGTTACAAATGTGTATCAACAAGAAATAAAACCCGCGAGCATTTTCCCTGTTTAAACATCAATATTGTATTGTAAATCTGACTTCTTTAACATAAAGATACACACCTGATTGGTTGTAATATTCTTGACACTTTTCACATACACATCTAGTGTTGCATGCTTCAGTGCATCTGCCAATGGAATTCCTCTGTCAATTTGTTGCATTGTAACAAGTGAAGCATGTAGGAGGTCCAGGATGTTTGACCTCTCACCCATGCCTAAGTTGCACCTCATGTCTTCATGCATGGCCATCAACCAATCACAGACATACACGTTTGTCAGACCAATGCCTTGTAGCATTAGCTTTACATCATGGTCACTGTATGGGTTTCCTTCATCCTAAAATTATCAAAAAATAAAACTACATGTAATATTCATTATCTGCATACGGATATTTTTTCCCATTCAGGATATTTCTGATTAGAGCACAAACAATATCATCAACTTTCAACATCTTAGCCATAGGGAGTATATTTAGAGATGTAATGATAGTAAGTTGTGTCAGTTGCACTGGATACTGTCACATACTGTCCTTAAGTTTTCATATTTGTTCATTGCACTATGACTAGACACATATGAAACATGCAAATATTGTAATTACCTCCCCTGAAATATAGATTTCCACACCTCTGTTCCTCATAGCTCTGGATATTTCACCAAATTTTGGATCCATTGTAAGGAACAACCTATAAATAATCCAGGAAGTCATTTAACTAACTCATCTGTATGAACAGATTTAAGATTAGATCAAAAAAATATTATACAAAAACATGTGCCTGTATGCGTTGACTTACTCCAAAAATACAGTAGAGCCTCATTAATCCAGACGCCAATAATCTGGATGCTTCACATTCTGAACAAAATTTCCAGGGAACAATTAAAGATTGCATTGGTCTTTATGATATATATGTTTCAGTAATCTGAACTCTTCATTTATTTAGATAATTTGCTGGGCCTCCGTGGCCAAATGGTTAGCATGTTCGACTTCAAATCAAAGGGTCCGAGGTTCAAATCCATGCAGCGCCACTCCGCTGTTGGTCGTCCCTGTCTTTTGGATGAGACAGTAAAAACCCAGGTCCCGTGTCACAGTAGGTGTTGGCACATTAAAGTACCCTCCCTGCTCTACGGCCAGCAGTGCCATGCATAGGCAAACTTTGTCACCCTTCACCGACACACACTGACATCTCCATATGAGTAAAACAATCTTGAGTGGGAATTCAAAAAAACAATACAACATATACAGAAAATTTGCTTGGGTACAAAAGAGTCCAGATGAATGAGGCTCCACTGTAAATGTAAGCAATATGAAAACTAAAAGATGGTCACCTGAGCTGAATCAAAAGTAAAATGCAGAAATTACCTGAAATTAGGGTGTGGCTTCACAGTTGGGATCTGTCCGTCAATCACACCTCTCTCATTAATACTCAGTTCTCCATTTGGTTCCAGCAAGGCATTCAACCGATCCAAAACTGATGGGCTGTAAAATATAATAAACCATCATATGTAATATATAAGTACCGGTATACTGAGCTACTGGCAGTGCACTATAAAGTTATGGCTGTAGCTAACAAAACATTCTTATGGAACATTTGCTAAATTAAACTTGACGGCATTGAATGTGAAACGTGTCTGGATGAATATCAAGTTCCTAACAAAGGTGGTAACTAACTCATGATAACAGAATCATAGAAAAAAAAATATCATCATTAAAATACAGAAAATAGAAACATCAACTTTTCACTGAAAAAATAGAATATGCTTTTATGTGAACTATGGGATTAAGAATGTTCCCAAGTTGTTACATCTATATCCACCTTACATAGTCTTACCTGCAGAAGTTGACATTATCTATCAGAAGCCAGTCCCCTGACTGTAGGGCCTGTACAAGAAGACTATCCACCCACTCAAATGTGCCACCTCCGGAACCGGGCTTGGCCACTCTCAGCTTGATGTCCAATTTGACAAGCTGACTCTCTATGTGTGATAAAGCTTTGGACAGTTCTAAAACAAAGGAAAATTAAGGCTGGTAAACAAATGTGCATGATTACAACCTGCCTTAAGAGACCTCCACTCAATGGAAATGAGGTCTTTCAAGACACTGATCTCTCATGACAAATTTTATTCATATGGTTATTGAAAAGGATGTTTTGCTATATGTGGTGTCTCATGACAGTGGTCTCTTAAGACAGGTTTCACTCTAGAATTTAAAGTTCAAAGTAACCATTGAATGTGTAACCCTGACAAAACTAACAATATAGGGATGTAGTGGAGTTTACTCAACTAACAATTTAAGGGTGAAGATGAATTCTAGATGTAAGTACCTGAGTCTGTGTCAGCAGACAGCAGTTTTTTACAGCATTTATGCACCTGTAGCAATCCTGAGCACTTGTCTCTTAGCAACTGTAGTTCTTCTATACTTGACAACTTTTCCCCTGTAATACATTCATATTATTGTACACACTAAGAATAAAAAAGACTATTGCTTGATTAGTAAAAGTATTGAGAACATAACTTTAGATCAAATACAATCTACTCTTTATGAGAAGATTGAACACAGAGGACATATAAAGTATCATAATGATAGTTGTCCAAGCAGAAGCTGTAGAATAACTATATAACAGAACTGTCAGAGGGCAAAATGGCTCATGAGTGCCAAAGTTTTTTTCATGTTAAACTTCTAGAATTAAGATTTGTTTGTTGCATTATTACCGTAGTTGTCCTAATAAGGGTGCTGGGCGTAGGTACTTGTAGCACAGAGCAACCCTATTTTTGAACATTTTCTTTGATGATGCAAATGTGATTCTGTGAAGAAAAAAGGTCAAATACTATGCTAAACAATGTTATCAGTTTCTCTTTTTTCTGATTGAATGACCTTGTCACTGAGGGTGATGTACCATATGTAGTGGAGGTGGTATAATGTAGCAGTGATACAATGTAACAAAATGTGTTACTCCCAGATTACCATTGCAGGAAAAAAGATGTGTAAGGCTATTCAGAGTTTATTCTCTGCTTATCGTCTGTAGATGGGCTGGTTTTGATATAATAAGTACATATGACAAAATATCCTGGGGCGCCCTTATTAAAGCAGGTGTCCTTGTTAGGATAAATATGGTATTTAATATTACACACAGTAAACTTTCACTTGTGTTGAGATGTCCATAAATGCCAGTAGAGGACTACAAATATAGCATGGGATTTTTACACCAAAAGACAGGAAAAGCCAGCTGTCTCCAATGAGCAGGTAGAACTTGCAACCTCAACACCACAAACATGCTATCATGGAATCTCTCTGTAGACTTCAGAAAATAAATTAAAGTGAAACTGAGAACAGTAAAACTATGGTACATGTATATATGTTTTCTACTTCATCACAATAAAATTTTGTAAGTTAATAAACTTTCAGAAATGATAGCAATTTATGGAGCGAACACTGTGCATGGCTGCTTCAACTATTGCACATGAATTTTGTCACAATCCATTAATTTCAAGACAAACTAATGCATGACTAGCCTTCTCTATAGCAATTACTGAAAATGTCTGCAACTGTATAAGACTTCAGCTATGATTTGATGATTCTAAGCAACAACATTGAAAATACATGCCCAAACTATTGTTTAAGACTGTAGCAATATCATGATGATTTAAGTGCAACACTTACCTTGTCTGTTCATCTTCTTATAATAACTAATCATTCTCAGTAACTCCATTACTTCACTTGTAGACTTCTGTAGCAGTAACTTAACTTCTATCTTTACTACAAGATCCTCTAGATCAGCAGCAATCTCCTCCAGATGGCGCCCTGTGTCTGCCTGAATAATAAAATGCCTTATCACAATATGTTAATTCATTATAATTTTGGCTAAATTACCTTGCTTAAAAAATTATTTTGTTCACGAATAAACCAGATGGGAAGCATGAACATTTTCTATTCATTTAATTCTATAGAACAACACTAAGATCTGAATTTGTTTTGTGCCTGAAGTACACACCAGTATAAGGTAAAAGAAACCCTTTATAAACAGATTCATTTGATAGACTGGATGAAGATGATAAAAAAAGAAATTCACTCTTGTAATTCAAACAGAGATAAATCAAAGAAAAAATTTTGTTACCTGTTCGAATCCTCCTAGCAACTCTGTAGTATCCATGGCACTGTTCATGGCCAGAACATGTAATCTGTGACCAGTCAAGTGTGACAAAACTTGTATCAGGCTTGTTTTCCCACAGGATTGTGGACCAACCTAGAGTAGAAGGAATATGAGGTAAACATCTTTTGTTTCGGTGAATTTATTTGAAAAAAATATCAAATTTTGTTTTCATTCTGAGTCATATGATTCTATTTTATTCACTGTATAGATGTATTCTAATTTGGTCTAGAGCTTAAATCATACATGTTTATTTGCTATCCTTCTCTATAAAATAGATACCTGGGCTGGGTACCAATAATCTTTAAAAACTGATCAAAGAAATTATACATCTTCATAGGAAACTTTCACGGATATCGTAACTTAACAGACCCTGATCTACATTTTAAAAGGCTATTAGTTATGACATCCTGTATACACACCAATATAGACATCCAGTTCATCTCCACACACTTCATCACAGACTCAAGTGGTTCTAAACAATGGTGTAGCAGATACAGTGGTGACTTAGTGGTAACCCTGGTTACTGAAGATTTCTCTCTTTTGACAAACGAATGTCCCACCTGTAGCCAGTTCTCTGTTATACACGATATTCTGCTGGAGGAGTATGGACCACTGTCTACCTGGAACACCTGGCTGTACAGCTCCATTACCTGTGGACAGGTAATCAACAGGTAAAGTAACTACAATATTGCATCACATCAGAGGAAAGGTTATACATACTTTTGGAATTTTTTACACAAACTTAGTTTAATGGACACAATATCTTAAGACTACATCAGTGAGGCCTCAGTGACCTAATGGTAAGAGCATTACACTTTACAAAGCTTGTCAACTGTGGTTCTGGTTTATTATTGTCCAGTTTAACCATGTTCTGAGTTCATGTTTACTGAGTTATCTACCTTTTGTTTGTCTTGTAGCGTTCTCATTCTGTCCCTGTACAAAAGGCTGACATATTCTCCAGGGTTCAGACCAGTCTCTCTCTGTAAAAAAAAAGAGCTAAATAATATTTCAAGTTATTGTATAAACATATATATTTAAATAAAATTAATATGTTTTCTGATTTGTTTTAAATCATGTGAATTAATCTTATCTTATTAGAAATGACAAAGTCAAAGTCCTACCTCTATACTATTAATGCCATACCTGGTTAGACAATAGTAAATCACACCATCTGAACAAGTCTCGTAAGTTAAACTCCCATGGTCCTCCTTTCTGTCCAAATTGTCCATCTAGAACTGCTTCCTGATATATCTATATGTACCACAGATAAAAATAAAGTATTAGTCATACAAATAAAAGTTCCTTTAAATCATGAATTTTCTCTTACACCCCCTATTAAAACCACTTTCCCAATGACTTGATACAATTCACTCAAACAAGTCATCTATTGAAATTGGCATGGTTGGCTTGTATAGCATAATGGTCCCATTCTGTAAAGAGATCAGAAATTTTCCACAACTTCTGAAATAAAAAAAGATTATAATTCTATAATACACCCTTCTGTATGTAATTGGATGAATTATTTTTAATCGTGAACCACTTTCTTTAAAACATTGCTTCAAAAATGGTATTTTCTACAGAATCTCCTGAAAATGTAAATTTCTTTGCTAGGCCTAATTTACCAAAAAATTCAAAATACTGGAATTATCTAGCAAACTTGTGGAAAACATTGTTTGTTTTCAGATTTGTCCAATGTATGTCTTGATCTGTAAATGACAAGAAAAATTGGTCAAGACCCCACATTTAACTAACTGTGCAAAAATGTCATAAAAAAGGCTATTATAGCAAAATTGAAAATTTTGACATCTTTCTTGATGTTAGTTGAAACAAATACTATCAAGGGGAAAGAAAGTAAATTTTCATATTGTTTTTTACAAAATTTAACATTTCTCTATCGTAACAAATACAATAAAATATGTCTTTAGAGACCACTGTCATTAGAGACCACGTCTTGAAAGACCACATTTGTATGGCAGGAGGCCATAGGACAGGTTCCAATGTATATACAAAAAGATAATTTCTGAATATCAGCCTTTGATGGTGAATTTTCTATAGAAGGCATTCAAAGTACTGTCATAATCAGGCAAATAAGTGACTTGCTTACCTGCATGTTAAATCTGACCATGTTGGTCAACAACTCTGTAGGAATTGTGGGATACATTGTCTTTGCAATAAACAGAAGGTCAGAAAAGGTCAAAGGTTCCACATAGACCTAAAAAAGAAAGACAGAATACAACAAAAATTAAACACCAAATATTCATGTTGCACAAAAACTAAAACTATCTACTTTTCCTCATTTGTTGAAAATCTGATTATCTAGGCTAGTAATACAAAATTGATACTTTAAACTGCATATACAACTGTCAACTTCATTGGGTGCCTTCCATTTTATCCACACTGTTTAATTTAAGGGGACTGGGAAACAAAGAATTTGAACATGAATTTTTCATTTCCTATTTTATGAAACAAAATATTAAATATCTGTCCATTTCAGTTTAAGACTGCACTGTTAACTCAATAATCAAATGACTTGAAGGCAGCAAGGACATATTGTAAAGCTAGTTGAAAAAAAAGTTCTATTCAGTAGGTTCTAGTGACATAAGATGCACAGAAAAAAGTGCTATTAATTTCTTTTCCTCACAAATATATGCAGGAATTAGAAATAATGCTTAAAAACCAGTAAACCATTGTATACCTGGGTGAATCTGTTTAGGAATGACCTTGGTAGGCCCTTTCTTCCTCCACCTTGGTTGAGTGGGTTTTGACAAGCAAACAGCCTTGTTTTCTCATGCTGTACCTGGAAGCTTTTACCTAGCTCTGGGATGTAGATCTCTGCCCTGTGATCCAGACAAGCGTTTAGACCCTCCAACACCGACTGTGATGCAAGATTTAACTGGAAAAGACGAGATATTTGTAACTTATTCCAACAAGACATTTGGACTCTGAAATACACAATTTTATGGAAAAACTTGAAAAATAATATATGATAATTTTGCAACCCTCACTAGTAAAGGTATGGGTATCAAGACTTATTACACTGGATTTTCTCACCTTCTTTTTTTCAAAGATGATTGGTCGATTCTTTTGTGTAGTTAGGATGAAAATTCTGAATACTCTAGAAATGAAATGTGTATTACAGTGGCTCATAGATATAATGGTGCTTGAGAGCCAATCAATACTGATTACTTTTGTCATTTAATCTGTAAAATAAGAGAAAATGCTTGTCACCTCATCAAGGACTACCCAGTGTCCCATTTTTAAAGCTTTCAGTAACGGTCCATCCCTCCAAGCAAACACACCTCCTTCTGCGCCCTCTACTGGCAGATCAGCACCAAACAGGTCTGTTACATCCTGTATAATATAAAAGAATGTATACTATATATGTAATGACTAGTGTGAAGCTAAGTACACAGGCATTAATCATTTAGCTGTGTGTAAAAAAGCAAAGGAAATATAGAGTAACCACACTTGCCAAGTCTCCCCATAAATAGGACGACTTCCTACTTTTTATACAAAATCTTTATTATTTCTTCAGCAAACATGCACATCTTCCCCATGAAAAGCTTAAATTGCCCGGTTAATTCTTAGTAAGATTTTAGTCTCCCCCATAAAATTGAAAAACCTTCCAAATGGAAATTTTTCAAGGTGGGAAAGTCTGAGTGACATAACATAAGTCTTTTTTCAGCAAGTATATAACTCACATTAAGCTAAGAGAATATCTCACAAACAAATCCATCTCAAAAAGAATTTGTACCTGTTTAGCTTAGTACCCGAAATGTATAGGTAAAAGGCCAAATGTATAGGCAAAAGGCCAAATGTATAGGTAAAAGGCCAAATGCTGATTTTTACTCAAAATAGACCATGTTATGGTGCATATACACTTGAAAAATGGTAATATCTATATACAAGTATCTGGAAAAACAGGTAACAAATGCTGGAAAGACAACATTACAACAGTGTAATAAATTTCAAACTTTGGGTTTTGTGAGTCCATTTGACATGTGGATTTTTTATAAGAAACAGATAAAGTATAGATTCTTCTTCCATCTTCTACTTAATCTAACAGATTTATGATTTTCCTGAAAAATCATCAAACATTTTGAAACCTTGTACTAATCTGTATAAATATTAATGATAATTAACCTTGGTTCATTCTTTGATAATGAATAAATGATAAGAAAGGTCGTTAATTTCAACGTACTGTTTGTTCAGACAGATTGATGCGAACAAGTTCACATCCAGCAGCCTTGGCAATGGCAGACACAAGACTTGTTTTCCCCACCCCTGGAGATCCCTCTAGAAGAAGGGGGCGTGGTAACTGAAGAGCTCGTACTATCCTCTGAGCATTGACACATGTAGTCGGAGCCTGTAGAGCATACCTGCTGTCTGATGATGGTGACGAAGATACACCTAAAATACCAAAAAAGCATAGCACGAAGTTATGACCAGAATATAAAATATAGCAGAGAGTAACAAGCATTTGTTTTATCCGTTTCCAAAAACATTCAGCATTTTCTCATAGTAGCACAATCAAAAAAATGCAGGATTCATAAATGAATACAGTCTAACCTGCCTTAGCAACCCACTGAATTAAGGGACTACCTGTCTTATATGACCTACACTTTTGCTCCTTCCCTTGGAGGGTCTCTTAAAACAGGTTAGACTGTATTCTTGTTATCTTTATTCAGCAATTCACAAATCTCTTAGTCTTCATTACTTTATATTTCAATTACAGTGAAATCTTTCCTGTATGACATGTCAATGCTTTGATGTAGATACCTTTTGGGATACTAAATGGCCATATACAGAATGATTCCTCCGTAATCCTCACCACATCTATCAATGATTTGTCATTCTTATCCAACAATCCAATGGAGCTCAGGTCATATGACTGATGTGTCACATGACTTACAAGCTGTACAAGGTACTTGACAGACATGTTCCTGGTGTACTCCACCTCTGCATCTTTTCCACGACTTGTAGTACCTGAAACAGGAATAGATTTGACATGTAGCAAACAAAATGGTTGCAGAGAAGATAAAAGAGTAAATAAGTAGATATCTAAAAAGAAAAGAGGATTGAACTTGATGGAACACTGAAATGTTAAGATTCCATTTCTATACTTCCTTCAGTTTAAGGGTGTGATGAGAACAAGAGAGTGAGAGAGGGCTGTGGGGCTGGGATGGAGAGAGGGGAGGCAGGGAGAGAAGATTTAATACATATACACATACTTAGAAATATACAAATTTGTTACCCTGCCATCTGCCAGAAGTTGAATTTTAAAGTATTATTCTTTACAATTAGAATTTCCCACCCTACACAGAAGAGAACTAAAGGGCATACACAGATGAGGTACTGCTGTATGCCAATGAGTTTTAGCATATCACATCACTCCAGCATGTTAATGAGCTATTTGGGAATAAATAAGTCTGCTTAACAGGCTACAAAGTCCTCAATTAAAAGCAGTCGCTACACTGTGGATCTCTACATATAACAATTACCTGCACCAATGCCATCAAGGAAAACCAGGCATGCTCCATGGATCAATGCTACGGCTGGATCTAACAGGTTATAGCCACAATTATCCGAATCTGTCTCCATAGCATCCTCGGTCAAAGTCTTTGAGCAAGTGTTGATGAATGTCACCCATGATAGGATATCCCTAATACTAACTGTGCATCTACAATTAAAATGTTGTACATATTTAGCTAATTAACACTATGAGAAGAAGGACAAATACAGTACTTCAGTACAGTTGAAGAACAAATACAGTATTTCAGTACAGTTAATTTATAAGCATGGATCTTCTAAATGACCCCATGAAACGAGTATTTTAACAAAATTGTGATGGTTTAATGGAAGAATTTCAAAATGCATATTGAAGTATTCTAAATGTTCCCATTAATAAGTTAAGACTTTTGTAAAAGCTGCACATCATGTAAATACCAAGCATTTAAAACTACTTTGATACAAAAAGGTACTGGGGAAAGTTTACTTAAGCATTGATCAACATGCTCCATTAAGAAAGTGAAAAATAACCTTTTGCCAATGTCATTGTTTGAGAACCACTCCACAAAATCCATTATTGCTCTGCCTACTCCACTGGTACCATCTTCCTGATTACAAAGGTGTATTCCTGATTTTAGGTTGTGCTCTATGATGTTGATAAGGTCCTGTCTGACATTGGATTGAGGGCACCAAATCTCAGTAAATCTATTCCTCAAAGCTGGAGACAACTGAAGTTATAATAATGACATTTCACATCTAGAGATAGCATAATCAGTTTTATGTCTCCAATATACAGGTTTCTTCTCACTTTAGTTTTATTGCCAAAATACTCAACGCAACTAAGAATTAGCAAATAACACAGTAAAGCACAAATCTTAATTTTAAGATTTTATGAAATAGATGAGACAATAATCTAAAGATGCTTTTAAGTTACAACAAATTAGAAGGTTGTGTGGCCAATGCAACAAGGTAGAAATAAACAATTTCTGATCAATTGGTAACAGATATCTAATTCAGTGTTAGCATTACTATTTACACAGAGTTAATATAAAATCCTTAAGTAATCCATAATTACCTCTTTCTTTCCAAAGTCACCTCCAGGGTTCATGGTGGCAAAAACCTGGAAGCCATCTTTGGCCTTGACCTCTTCCACCTCATTCTGACTACCATCTCCACCTCCTTTCTCTGCCAGAAGAAGAGTTCTCTCTGGTTCCAATACACTGTTTAGTCTTTCAAGGACAGAGTCGTCTGCCAGTGATATTTCGTCTATCAGAAACATTGACCCTTCCTTCATGGCTTCCACCAGTGGACCATCTGTCCATTCAAAAAATTTCCTTTCTTTCTGTGTTTCCTGTGAAAGGGAGATAAATACGTAGAGTGACAATCACACAACAGAAGCTTGCAACATATTACATGTGGTATGTAGGGTATTTATAGACAGCTGTTTGTGAAATTCAAAACCTTTGATTTTTTTAATTTTATTTCTTAATTTCATAATTTCTACATCAACCATAC
The DNA here is from genome assembly GCA_016161895.1 of Pinna nobilis. Taxonomy (NCBI): domain Eukaryota; kingdom Metazoa; phylum Mollusca; class Bivalvia; order Pterioida; family Pinnidae; genus Pinna; species Pinna nobilis. The sequence goes on along the minus strand of JACSZP010047495.1, from coordinate 7,449 downwards.
TTAATTAAACACTTTATTTCTTTAATTTTTTAAAAAAGTACACACATTATTACTCATCTAGCACACTAAGTTTAATCAACATACCAGATATCATAATATCTTTTTTCCAGTGACAAAACATACCCCAGGGCACCAGACCAGAACATCTGCACTCTCTGTATGAGAATATCAGTTGATAGTGTAGTTGGTTGTCGTATCCTATATTTCACAGAGACGCTAAAGCTACAAACCCTTGTTCGTGAGATCTGCAGGGCCAGCAGACCTCCCATAACATCTGCTTTCTCTGTATGAAGGTGACGGTTGATATCTAGAGCCTAAGACCACCCAGAAAATCTGCACCCTCAGTATGAAAGTGATAGTTGATAGTGTATTGGGTTGTCATATATTACATTATACATCACAAGGATACATTAACACAACATACCCCTTGTTCATGAGATCTGCAGGGCCTCAAACCTCCCAGAAAATCTGCACTCTCTGTATGAAGGTGACAGTTGATAGAGTGTAGTGGGTTGTTATTGAGGCTGGAGTATAGCTGGCACATAGTTGTCTTTCCACAACTGTAACAGAACAAAAAATACATTTAGTTGTATATGATACAAATCCCGATGTAATGGTCATAAAGAGAGGTACATATTACACTTCTCCAAATGATACATATACACAGAAGAAGAGTGGTCTTAAAGAGGCAAATATCCCAATAACAGCAAATGAACTACTGTAGATCCAGAAATTTTCGCGGAACTTTATTTTAGCAAATCAATGGCCATGTAATTATTCACGATACTTTATTTTCGCGCTTGTGAATTTAAGTTTATAATTTGTGTTGTNNTTTTCGCGAGTGAATGCTCTCGCGTAATTACGCGAAAATAAAACTCTCGTGAATATTACTGGATTTACAGTATGTAAGCACTGAAACACATAGCTCATCACAAGATATAGACTTAATGGATGTTTTACAATTCTAACATCTATATCTACAAAAACATTTATTTTTGCCCCCAGACAAATAGAGGGACAGTCATACAGAAAAGCAGATGTATAATGTGATTCCTACTATAACATATAAACTTTGCTTAAAGGAGGTATAATTAATTTTACAATATTTATTTATAATAGACATGCTGAGCACAAAAGAAATGGTTTAGCCCTCCCACTACGTTTTGTTCGAGAGCTCCTGAAAGTCTAAAACATCAAATGTAATAATTACAAAACAATTGTAACATAATCATTATGTTTCCACTCACCCTGTCTCTCCTACCAACAGGATTGGCTCATTAAACTGAATTGCCTGACCAATCAGAACAGCCAATCTTCTCATGCCATATGTCCAAACAATATGTTCAAACCCAGATGGAGACTGACTCATCACTTTCTTTAGTAGATGCATGGTTGTGGATGATGTCTTGGATGTTAAACAGAACAACAGATCTGCATCAACAGAACGTTTGAGGTGCTTCCTAATTACTTCTTGAACTATCAAAATTTCTTCAGGTTTTCGAACTCTTCCAGCTAATAGCATAAAACCTGCAACAAGCATCATTCATTATACTTATGCCATGTTAGTAATTCAAACTCTTACATTGAAGTGAAGAGGAAAACAATGAATATGTACATTATGTACATAAAAATCTCTGATGATACACAAAGTTCTGATTCAAAAATTTATAACGCCAATAAATTTTATAGATAATTGAAATTCGCATTAGTTTACTAGATTCCTGATAGATTACCAAGCCAATACATATACACATACAAGGCAACACTTATTGCTTTTTTATTATCTAAATTACATCGTTACGTCAACTACATGTACAATCTTCTACAAATACTGAAAAAGGAGTAGAACAATACCATGGTCTGCCATGTGTTGGTCCCAGTCATAAAATTTGTAGTTGCCACTGACTTGACACTTGTAGCGATTAGCCCATCTGAATAGGTCCCTCAGTGTCATATAGCCCTGCTTACCAGCAAACACTCCTGATCCTCGTCTTCTTGTCTATATACAAAGCATAAAAATGACAACTGTACATATGAAGTTTAACATTTAAACATTCAAACTAGAAAAGTAAATAGTTATCAAATTATATTACTTCTGCTGAACCCCTTCTACTTTGTCCACTCAAACTGAACAAGGAAGTATCACACTTAAGCATTGAGATTCAAATTTGGAACAAGTAGAACAAGAGCAGTCCTAATTGGACAAAATACTCACCACAGAATTTTTTTCTCAACAGATTCTGCTTTTCAGAAGCTCTTAACCAAACATATATTGCAAGGTGAAGGCTCAAGATCAAAGTCACTAAGTCACTTGGTACCAAAATTAAGTACTTGATATGGTGAAGGTATGCATCCAAATTAAAATCCTTCCTTTATACTGTAAGAGAAATCTACTCTCAGAATAGTTGAAATTGACAGATAGAATAGGTGATTCCTAAATACAACCTAAAATGTGCCCCTCCCCTCATCCCCCCCNNCCCCCCCCCCCCCCCCCCCCCCCCAAAGTTCATAGGGGTATAAAGATTAATCATGATATCATTATCATACCTGTAGATCCAACATGGCTGCCACAAGCTTCTTAGAATATGATAATGGCAAGTCACATCTCTTGTGTAAAATGGTCTCCAGTTCTCCACACGGAATCTCATCAAAGTGTAATTCTATAAACCTGTTCCTGAAAGCCCTGGACAACATCTGAGAAGAAAATCACAATACTAACGTAAAATCTGTCATCTAAGTAGAATATAGGGTGACAAAAGTTTGCCTGATCACCTTAATAGGTTTTCTCAAACAATGATTTAAAAATTTCTTCTTTACATGTCAAATCAAAGAAGAGAATATAAATCATGGGCTACATCTGAAATAGCATTTCAGCGTTACACATATAAATACATCAAATATGCAGGTTTGGTCACCCTGACAATCAAAGTTAAGAATTTTTTTTTGGATAATTTGATGGATGCAAATGTTGATAAGGATGCCAACAAAAGATGTTGTGATAAGTTCCCTCTCTCTCATTTTTGCATACCAAACATCAGAGAAGAAATCACAAGATATGAAAAGTTTTACTGTAATAAATTACAATCAAACAGGACTCTTTTTTCTATATATGATATCAAATTCTATGAAATGCAGTGGTTTTTCCTAACCTTCAGATGAAGTAGTGAAAAAAAGAAACATGACCCAGATATTGAAACACTGACAAAGCAGCAACAGCATGAAACACAGTGGAGCCTCGCCTAGAGGACTTCTCGTTTAGAACCCACCTTACTAATAAGACCAATTTCAGCTAGTCACTGGGATGGTCTTAAAACCAAACATCTTGTGTAATTCCTAAATAAATGATATCAAGACAGCTAAGAAATTCTGTTATGTTCTTACCTTTCTTCCTCCATATTGTCCTGGAGGATTCTGGGTAGCAAACAACATAAACTTTGGATGAGCTTTCACTGTCTCTTGTGTTTCTGGTATGAACAACTCTCTGTTGTCATCTAAAAGCTGAAACAAAAACAAATAGCTGTGGTAACATATGAATATATGAAACTTCACCATTCAGGTAAATGAACTATCAAGGATTTAAACTAAGTCTCCCTCTTATTCTATGGGCTTTTCTACAAACTGAGTTATCTGACACCATACACAGAGGGGCTGTAAAAGGAACAAACAGAAGCATATAATCAAATGCACAGGTCAATAGGCAGCTAAAACAAAACTATCCAAATCATTATCATCATCATCACACTCACCAAATTGATATGTATCAATGTAGATCCCAAACTGCCAAAGAACCATACTTCCTGAAATCTTTGTCAATTACTGAAAGAGTTATACTGACTGGAGACATCACTGTATGCTGGTGAAGGCCTATAAATTCAGCCTAAACTCGACACTTACAACCATTGAGCAGTGAGAGTTCTTCAACATGCCAACACCTACTGTGATATGGGACCTTGGTTTTTACTGTCTCATCCAAAAGTCAACCAGTGTGGCATGGATTCCAACTCACACCCCTTGATCAAAAGCAAATACGCTAACCACTGAGCCACCTTATTTGATCTGTAATCCCAATCAAACTCTACTGGTAAACATGCATAAGTTTTTATATCCATATCACCCACATAACTTTGGGTATTATGGTTTATTATTATCATCAACTGAAATTAATGCATACCCTATTTAGAGCTTCTAACACATCTGTTGGAGCCAAGTTTAATTCATCAAGGATGATCCAATGTCCTTTGCGCATTGCTTCAACTAAAACACCTGTAAAAATAACAAGTTTTAACTCATGAAAATTGTGCACCATACAATCTCTTATTTACATTACATCTATTCAGCAATGTCTAGTGAAAATCTGTTCTGAACAAATGTTATTTTGCCTACCATATTATGAAAAAAATGAAGAAATTAAACAAATTTTATAACAATCCCAATTTTTGTCAAATCCAATTTTGATAATTGAAGCAATAAGTTGGTAAAGAATACTTGTGCACTGTATATCATTATTAAGATTCCAAAACTTTATCTGGGAGGAAAGTTTTGTGAGGACAGAAGTGAATTAAACAGACAATGATTTACCATAAAATAAACAGTGATCCTAAAATTACAGGTATTCGTAAAAATCTCTTCTGATGAACTAATTTAGCAGTGTTTTACCTTCTTTGAACACCAGTTTACCAGTCTCATCAGCAGCGTAGCAGCCTACATACTCCTGTAGATCCGTATGCTCATGATTGTTAACTCTGACACACACATTACCACTGGACTGTGCCAGCCAGGTCACCAAACTTGTCTTACCAACAGATGTCTCTCCCTGTAACAGCACTGGATGTTGACTACAAAAGACCAAGGCTACCATGGTTACTAGTGTGTCTTACCAACAGATATCTCACCCTGTAAGATCACTAACTGTTGACTACAAAAAGACCAAGGTTCCCATGGTAATTATTTTATGTCAGCTATGTGAAGTGGCATGGTCTCAGTAAGAATGCTTAACCTGCTATTTCTACTACTCATCAGTACAAAGCGTACATTCCTCTCTGTTTCTGCCTGAACTTGCTAAATTTAATCAAAATGTTGATACTTTAACCTTACACATATAATTTATTCATTGTTTTCAATGGTATATCATTTTACATTTTCTCTTAAAATAAATCAAGTTTATAAACAGAAATCTAAATCAAATGATTTGCTTACAAATTACAGAATAATTGGCGCGCACATTTTCACTGCAAATATAGAATTCATAATTGAAATAACATACCCTGCAGAGACAACTCGAGCAAGATCTCTCAAATTTGCACGCACTGATGATGTGAGAATATAATTTTCCGGCACCTGAGGTTTGGATTTTCCTACAGATATCCAATAACCTTCAAAGTTCAGATACTTCCCATCTAGAGGGATTGGTAATGGCTGCTTCAGCAGAGACTTGATGTTGGTTTTACCAATAATGCACTGGCAAATGAGCAGTTCAACTGTAGGGTGTGATGATCTGTCCAACTGGGTCAGGAAACTCAAACAAAATCCCTGTAATATAAGAAATCATACATGACAAAGGTTTACACAAAAAAGTGAGAGACAAAAGTAAACCAATGGTAAACAAAGGCTTACACACACACAAAAATACAAGAAATCAACAAAGATATAAACAAATGCTTAAAAAGGCAAGATGGGTATATGAAACACAATGACATCCCCCCAGCAGCAAAGTTATACAAGGCTACAATTTCTTGAAAGGAAAACTCTCAAAAAAACAAAATTTTTGTTAGGAAACATACACATTTGTAAAATATGAATCCCTATGCCCAGATAGTTAAAAAGGAATGGCTAAGTTTCAAATTTGGCAGACAGATGGACAGACAGAACAAAGAATACGTGCCCCAGAATCCCAGATTAGAGGGACATAAAAACTCTTTAAGATAGGAATCAACACAGATCAATGCCTAATTATAACCATGATAATGATTATAAAAGTAGTTAACAAGGAAATAATGAACGTTATAAGCGCTACCTGTTTCACTAATATACTCAAAACAAAACTAAAGGGTTCAAACTAGCAGCTTCCATACTATAACACTGTATCTTTTTCAAATGCCTTTAAATATGTTTTGATTTTAAGTGCATATACTAATTTTTCCATACTTAATGAAAGCTGATAGCAATTTTTTAAGTTTATCACTCAGAGAGAGATGAACTACAAAATTAAACATAATATGCATATAGCTGAAGAACGTACTTCACACAGTGACCTTGACACTTGGCCATGGGAGACTTTATTTAATATACGTACCTTGAACAGCAAGCCTAACACTTCGCCACAAAGATTGTAGTTATACACTTGCCAAGTCACATCCATAAATAGGGAGACTCCTGACTTTTTTAGGTACAATTTTGATAATTTTTTCATGGAAAATACATGTCTCCCCCATGAAAAACTTAAATGTTCCTATCAATTCTTAGTTAAATTTAGTCTCCCCCATAAAATTAAATTTAAAATCTCCCCCATAAAATTTTAAAAATCTCCCCCATAAAAAATGTTCTAGGTTGGCAAGTCTGTAGTTAATATACCTACCTCATATAGTGACCTTGACACTTGGCCACAGGGATTGGTAGAGGCATATCTCAGTGCCCTACACAATGTCCGCAGACTGAAGTGAGGCTTATGTCCTGTACCATCTGTCAGCTTCTCCTCTGCAGCTCTCTTGACCTTGAGGTAGAAGTTCACAACACCATCTACTTGTGAGACTGTGAGGGAGAGACCCCTGAGATAGTCACTGACTAAAATCTTCAGATCTTGTGGATCCTCTAACTCATCCACAAAAAGCTCTGTAAATCTGTAACACAATAGATATCACAAGTAAATCATAAAAATACACATGCCTGGTACTGCAGAAATGGTTAATTTGCATTTTCTTGCTTTGCTGCCTTTTACTCCCCGTTCAACACCACATAGACTATAAAATGGCGACATTTGCTAATGCCAAGGACATAATCCTTAGCAGAAAGGGATGTTGACTATGGTAAGCCAATCCCTGCACTGCATTAATCTTTTTTTAAAATATTTTGACATCTAATGTGACTCTGGATCCCTGTTTTTGCTGTCTCAGCCGAAGTCTGTGTCAAACAGATTCAAACAGAGACAAAGTTAAACATGTTAACTGCTGCGCCACAATGACTAATATTAATATTAATACTAATATTAATCTTGAAATGAGTAGGTTTTAGCATTAGCATACATACTGATATATGCATTATAAACATATAGATTACACAACAAGATGGGATTGATTATCATGTTTATCCAACTCGAGCTAGTTAATTTTCAAAGTTTCAAAGCTCAAGCTTTAGCGAGCGTTTTGAGACATTGAAAATTAACTAACAAGAGTAGGATAAACATGATAATCAATCCAAATGAGTTGTGTAATTTGCTTCTACCATAACACTAGA
>JACSZP010047483.1:0-23163 GCA_016161895.1 Pinna nobilis | reverse complement strand
TAAGCAAGGTCTCTAGTAGGTGTCAGTACATTTTAAATTCTAAACAGAACATTAACACCGCGTACGGCTTGTCTTAGGAGAAATCCACGCTAACAGTGCTGCGGGAGGCATCTTGCACTAGAGTATATCAGGGTAAACATGACCTTTTAGACTTTAAAGTATAATAAAATGTTCTTAGCAAACTTAAATGAATATAGTTTTACTTTTACTAAAGCCTTGTATTCGAAGTGTACGATTTAAGCGAGAAACGTTTATGGATAACAATTTTACTGGAAAGTAGAAAATAGTTCTACAAAAAGTGCGATACTGTAGAGTGCGTAACTCTAAATAATATTTTCTCAGTTGAGAGAAGTATACCGTTTTTTAAGGTGTGTAATCTAATTTTATATTGGTTTATATATATATATATATATATATATAATATATAATATTTAAAAAAGTTTTCATCTTGCCCGACTGAGTGTATTCTTAAATTTTAAGGATCAGTTTTGTCTGAGAACTTTCCGTCTTTATGACAGTTTGTGTCAATGGACAGTTCGAGTTAAGAGTTCATTTTTGCTTTAATTCAACAATGGTCCAGGACACTGTGTAGATATGTCTTCCCTCTATCTTAAGCAATCTCTTATGCTCGAAGTTGTAGTGAAGATACCCTAAAGGGATAAAATCCCTAACCCTGCCTCTTCATTCCTTTGGATATTAATGATGACACCAATGATTTGTCGGGTAAATTAGGGGTTGTTTTAGACATATGACATTTAATATAAATATGTACATCAGTAAGACGCTAATGTAAGCTTGACTATTATGGTACCTTCAGCTTTATCTTTAGCATTTTGTTTCTTCTGTTTTCCTGCAAAGAGGTACAAGGTAAGATTAATAATCATAAAAAAGCAAAAACAAAAACAATACAAAAATGACATACGTACAATGTACAATTGTACATGTATGTGATTGTCTCAGAACACAAGCTGTTTTTTTTTAAATCGTTTGTGTCACTTAACACACAAGCGGAATATGAAAACAAGAACAATGTTTACTCAGAAAGATAAAACATCAGTCCCATGGCAACGAAAACACGTAAAATATTAATGTGCGAAAATAAAGAGACCTGCATCAAGAATCAAGCGTGGCAAATATGAAATCCATATTCCTGGCCATTTTATAGTCACGAGTAAGCAATGAAGTCCTCTTAAAGTAGAACAAATCTAGTTTATCTAGATAAAGCAGTGCCGAATATTCACAAGCAGATTCGTAAAAATGATTAAATAAGTAAATAAATAAAATGACACATACATCTGGGAAATCAAAGAGAATGAGATGTAAACAAACATAGCAGCGGAAGTGAACATCAAAAGAGAAAAGTGTTTTATTCCTAATAGGAGCAATGAGATAGATTGCTGTCCGTTTTTATTAGTCTTGTCCTTATGAATAAAACTGAAGAAGCACCAAACGATTTACAAATGTAGAATAATAACGGTCTAAACGCAGAAAACAAATTCAAATCCCTAACATAATGGGAACAGGTGTCCGGAAGGAGTCACTGTCCCCTATTGACACACCACATCCATCTCAAATGTTTAGTGCACCCTACGAGTTCATTCTAAATGGAAAAACCCAATTACACTACCTTTTGCGTTCTTCTTGCTTGACTTGTCTACTTCTGCATAAATAGGCGGAGGGTCATCATTCACTTTGGCTGGGTTTTTCTTCTTTGGTTTAACAACTTCTGCATATACACTAGGATTTTCCGGTGCATCACTGGGTCCCTGCACTACATTAGCGCCACCTGGGCTACCCCCATACAGAGGGTTGTCTTTTAAGCCATCTGTAGTAAACAACACATTTTTATGTCATATCATCCAGATTGATTAAAATACAGCCTCAGCTACTATGGTTGTCCCTTTAAAATTTTAATGTAAAAATTTCGATCTATTAAATGCGTAATGTGACTTCAGCTTATAAACATCATATCCCCTTTATAAATAGCAATGTCACATCATCATCGGTCTTTAATATATTCATATCACTTGATATACTTTGTCAAATCAATGTAACATGCGACTTTTTTCTGAAGATCAAAATAATTGCAGACGTGCTCAATGACGGGGTTACTGCTTAAAATGAAATGTTGTCGTCATTGAGAGAGTTCCGCGGTCATTACAAAACCAAATATGACATTTCATCATAAAGCTTAAAGAAATGTATATGACTCCATTATTGTTTCCAACTTGGTAACTGCTGTACAGTAGAAAGAGAGTGACGCGAGTTACTTACACGCAGAAAATGCGGGCCCTTTTCACACCTTATCCAAATCCCACACACGATTTCATTTGTTATAATTCGATTTTCTTGTCTTGTGTCTTTCCGTTTGATCCCTTTGGAATACAGGATATTAGTACATCTCCTCAAATCTGCATTACTAGCATAGTTATTTCAGTCTTTTTACGAATTGAATATAATATTGTTTAGGTACCCAATGCCGTGTATAATCAATTTGAAGAAGAGTTAAGCACAAAGAGAGAAGAAACATCGTGTACATAAGACTAGTTTGTCCTACTGAAGTGCCAAAAATGCCCCCAGTGTTACCAGAGGGTAGTCAGATTAGTAATATATGTGGTTCGACATACTACCAGCACAATATTAGATAAATATAATGCAGACAACCAATTTGATTATCAAATTTGAAATATAGGCGACACAGTAGGTGCCACGTGTCAAACGAGATTAGTTTATACTTCTGGAACAAATCAACTCCTTCCTGCTTTTCAGAAGGGTCCGTGTTACTCTATTTTTAGTTTTATAGGTAAGGGGGTTACTTTTTTATCTTATTCGCATTGGTGTTTCCTGGCGTCCGTGCGTGTGTATTTTAATTTTAAATAAACCTTTGGTATTTTCTACCTCCCCTTTTTATCAATGAAGAATAATTATTGAATTATGAATTACCTCCATCTTTATCGTCGCCATTTCGTCTCGGTGGCCCAGCTAAGCTGGAAATGCAAAGATATTTCATTTATCTATTATTAGCACAGTGACGTATTTCGTTTAAAAAGTCATATATTATACGTAACTTTCAGTCATCCTTCATAACTTATCTATATGAAAAAATTAAGCGAAGGCATTATATCACAAAAGTATGTTCTGTTTTTATAGCTGGCAAGAATTGCTGATTATTATTCATTTATGGAACAATTCAATTGTATGACAAAATGATAGACATATTGGTGAAGTTTCAATCGACTAACCTTAAACTTTTTGTGACTGAAACTTTTTCATAAAGAAATACCAGAAATTATTGTAAATAAAATTTACAAGGTGTGTGTATTACATCCTCTCTAAACGAATTCAGACGGAGAACAATTAAAATGACTCCCTTTGGCAATTTATTTTCTGTCGACGAATTAAGACATTTAGTCTAAAGGACTAACAATATACGTATCGATATTGGAAGGTGATTCAACGCTTTGAAGTTAGAGTGTAGTAACGGATAGCTCACATCTACCTATGTGAACAGTATTAGTACATGTATGTGAATCAGGTACAGAGTGAAATGATGATGCTAAGCTCACAATAATTTCACCAGTAAATACTTACGTTTCTCTGCTGTTATATTCTGCAAATGAAAATGAAACATTAAAAGGTAAAGGTAACGAAAATTGTCAATCTCATGTTTTTCATAAGGAATACAAAATGAAAAGTTTGGTATATCAGAGTTGGGATAAGTTGCCTAGTAAAAGTCAACATCCCCTGTTGACGGGTCACACCAACCGTTAACCCTATATCTTGATGATTAAATAGGAAATACAAAATTTCAATTATTCGTTGATTCCTATATACTTCATACATTTAATAGTTGCCATACTGCCTTTGCGGAGGAATACTACAATTTTTCCTGTAGGTGTAAGGCAGGTGTGCATTCTCCTCCTTGGCACCCAACGCCATCTCTGAATTTTAAGTACCAATGACTACTTTATTTGTATATGGTAGTTTTATAGACCAAATGCATTTTGTCCGCTTTTACGGAGCACCACTAGACCTATTTCAGATTTGTCTGATGAGAAAAGCTTGATCTTATGGAATGATAATTTAACTTCGACGAGCCGAACTTTCCCGCCGAGTCGAATTTCCCGTTGTCTCTAATCATTTTGGCTGCCTCTTAGTGATGAAGATAACACAAATCACAAAATAAACTACGTCGAACATAGAATTTTATCTGTTCAAGAGTTTTGAAATACCAAAGAACCTTTTCACAACTACATGTAGTTTGTTAATTAATGCCAAACCCATCACATGCCACAGATAAGATCATCGAAATATATTTTAATAAATTAGATACATTCATGATACAAAGTCCCGATGTCTCGAACTTTTTCAAACTGTCCCTTGAATTCCGATTCATCGAAGTTGTAATGTATTTCAAGAGATTTATACTGTGTAATGAATGAATGTCATCATACCATTCCTTTTCCCTCCTTTCTGCCTCCGTCTTTGGACAACAACTATGATAACGATCACAACTACTAGGACTGCTATCCCTCCTCCTGCTGCCCCTCCCACAAGTCCTGCGTTCAGCGAGGATGGTGCTGACACCACAGGTGCTGAAAAATGTTCAATACATTGTTCTATTATATTGTCAAACTGAAAAGCACAGTCTTTCTACTGTTAGTTAAATTTAATGTGCATTTAAACGTAACTGAGCCTTGTCGATATTTGAGAACAGCCCCTTTGTTTTGGTTAATTTATAAAATAATGTAAAAGATAATTTAACCAATGGTTAAGTTTAATTTTGATATTGTAAATATTTTGAAACATTGTTTAACTATTGGCTTTATTCCATTTCTTTGTAATTTTAAATTTCATTCAATTATTTTACCAACAAGAACAAACTTTTTTATCAGCTGGTTTGATTTTAACCCTCGGTTGAAACATACAAGATTTGAAAGATAGTCTAGAAATATGTTTTGTTGTTAAAAAAATATATTTTTTAGATTAAGTTCAATCTTTTGTTAGTGTTACCAAACTCTTGGCTACTCTATTTCTGCAAACCAGAGTTATTTTCATAATGTGTTAAACTCAACAATTGAACAAAAGGACCCAGATGAACAACAGGGCTCTAGAGGTAAGAAACTGAGTAAAGTGCAAGGTTCTAAAAATTCATCCATGGAGGCCAAAATGACTTATTCGTATATCAAGAAATGCAAATGAACGGACAAGATCATGTTTACTCCGTTTCAAAAATTCAGAACCCCCGCCCCAAATAACAAAAATAAAATAAAATACAAAATTAAGGAAAATATACATGACATCCTTTTACGTCAAAATGATAAAACCTTTGTTCTACGATTGAGAACGTAAATATGATATAATTCAGCCTAACAGTGATTCATTTGTTCAGGAATTACCTTTCAATGTCCTTTCCTCCAAAGTTTGATGACCTGTACTGTTTCCCTTCTGGTTGAACGAATACAAAATGAATACATAGCTGGTGTCAGGTTTGAGATTTTTTACTTCATTGGTAATGTTAATGTCTATTGATGTATCATTCAGTTGTTTCTTTGTGTAGACCTGGGATGTTTTCTCTTTGTACAATATCACAAATGTCTGGGGTTGTCCACCATCAGATCCTTTGGTCCATGATAGGATAACACTGTTCACTTTTTTGGTCTGTAGATGGAAGTGGGGCGGAGTATCTGGTGGACCTTTAAAACAAAAAATAAGAAGTTACCGAAAAACCCATGCTCGCATTCTCTCTCTCTCTCTCTCTCTCTCTCTCTCTCTCTCTCTCTCTCTCTGTAATGACTTAAACTTCTAGAGCTGAAATCAAAACCAAATGTACATGAACAAGTTGTTAACTTTGAACATGTACAAAAAAAATTATCGATTGATATACGTGTCAGAATAATTTTTCGGCTTATCAGGTGGTATGCAATAAAATAGAAATAAAAATAAAATTAAGAAATAAATACAGAAAAAAATGAAAAGAAAAGAAAAGAGCTGAAAAATTCCAAAATACATGAATTGTTCTTTAACTTATCTGCATTGTACGATATCTTTAAAGCATTCGACCCAAATAGTGAAATAAACATAGCATCAATTTTAAAGCATTATCCGCTGTTTGAAATACATAATTTCTATTAATGAACCAATTTCTGAAATGCGTCATTGTATGTTGATTAGAGTAGACCTCTGAGGCACCTACTGATGGCTAATCCAAGGGCTTGTCGGGACGAACGGATAAGTACTTTTTAAGTTTTGGAATATGGAAAAAAAAGTCGCATAGGATTAGATCTGGAGAATATTGTGGCTGTGGTAAGACGACAAGACTTTAAAAAATTGCCCCAAAAGCTCAGATGTATGCGATGGAGCATTATCATTGGGTAGACGAAGTTGCCTAAATCCGGATATACGGCGTCGTTTATGATAATGTTTCTTGAGCTATTTAGTATATCGGTGATTATACTGCCCAAATTGAGTTTTATTGGCAACGCGTTAGCGGAGCCAATAAAACGGATATTCGCGGCAGTATAACCACCGATATACTGCCGCAAATTTGGTAGGTTATCCTCATTCTAATTCATTTCCATTATACTGCGAGATTTGTGTTATTTTACGAGTATTTCTCCACAGTACCCATAAAAATATTACGGCATTACTAGCCACTTCCCGATCGACATATTAGTACAACTACGTCATTGAAATATAGTTATAAACACTGAACAACAAAATCGGTCGTTTTATATGAACACTGTCTTATTTTTCTCCTTTTATGTGTAAAATTATTGGTATATGTTGATTAATATGTGGACACAAAACTAATCGTTAACATCAATTCGTTTGTTGAAGTCCGTGAAAATGTCCTTGAACTTTCAGGCCACGAGGCTTATAAATTGGGATGGTGTAAAACGTACAGAAGAAAACCCGTGTTTACACTTTAAGCTTTTTGTTTTTGGTTTTTTTTTTTCGTTTTTTTTTTTGTTTTGTTTGTAAAACTAGAAACAGGCTATTCCTGAATGCTCAACAAAAGACAGCGATATATAAAAATCGTGTTCAAAGCTCGCTCGGTTTGTTCGGGGTTCGGCATTTATGTCCCGATTCACACCTCCCCCATAAAAACGGTCAGCGAGTGTTCACGGGTGTTTCCATGTACCCTACATTGTTCCTGTTGACTGCTGTTTCGCTTTCAAACTTTCGGAAAATGGTACTTCAAAGACGCATACATGCTGTTCAGTCAAGATGTTTATTGTACAAATATTTAGGTAGGAATGACTGACATATTCTCATTGAACCGGTGCCAAGTGTGTACAGTAGACCTCGTGTCGTTTTGTTCAACATTATTGGGCCTTGTGACCTGGCCTATGAATGAAGCATGGTTGTTCGCTACGTGAATTCAGACCCTTCCATGGACCTGCTGTGTCTCATAACATAGTATTAGAGGTTCTGTCTGCTCCTTAGAAGAGTTGGTTCTGAGATTTAGAGTGCTAGCCTCGATTTTATTACCAGATAACTCACATTATTTCGCGGTTTGAAACTCAAGCGTGCGACGCATCGAAAATATAAACAGGGTGTAGGGATATGACGGAGTAATGCGGTCTTAGAAATTTGCGGCACGTATATCGTGATTATACTGTCGCAATTTTTTTTATTATCCAATCAAAAGAGGTTTTACAAAATAAATGAACTAGAATTTAGTATAACATCTCGGTAATACCGATCTGTAACACCTTTGCCCTTCACCATCGGAATGTGTACAGCTATATCATTAAATGAGAAGAATACGCATTAAAAACCATTTTTGTGTATCTTGTTTGTGCTTAGCGGTCTGTACTCGTATCCGTTTTGGTTATTTGCCAATATACGTGGTATCTGTCTGGCAGCGATATCAATCTGGCAGAAATCTATCATACTTTCAAACTACGCTTGAAAAATGAAATGCTCCCGCGATAGCGATATGTCAAGAGTTTTTGCAATATCACGAATCGTGTATCTGCCATTACTTTCAATTATTTCCTTGACTTTTGATGCATTTTTCTTGCCGGTTACAGTCACAGGTCGGTCAGATTTTGATGCAGTTTTGATGGACTATATGGCGGTCATAGATTTTTTTCTCCACCTACGAATTGTCTCATAAGATACCCTACCAGACCCATAAATTTCACCAATTTAGTAAACATCGGCATTACCGAATGACCGTATATTGTGTGAACTTTGTTATAAGCTTTATATCAATAATCTTTCTTCAATATTTTCAACCCGTTTTCCAATAATTTTTACAAGAGTAAAAAATAACTGCTTCTATTGAAATGACTTAAAATTGAAAACTTGAAGTTTAAAATTGTGTGGAGCTGAAGGCTCGTGATTATACCAAAGGAACGATATTGAATAGAGTTACTCAATCGTATCATCATCAACGAAATCGTGCAAAGCGTTCGCGCACTGTGGTTCAAAAGACATACATATCAAATTACCTTCGTATAAAGGAAAATCTGTTAAATAATATCTTGGGTAGAAATGAGGAAGGCATGGATAGGTTATTCGAAACCATTAATGCAGTTGATTCTACGGCGAATCACGAAAATGATAGAACCAAGCGTTCATACATTATGTGAAAATAACACAAAATTTAGAACATGAATGATACATGGTATATGATACACATATCAGTTTTAGCCAACACACTTTATGTAATCAAGCCTTAATTTTTATCTGTTTATTGATTTACTTACCTGAACGTACGATAAGAATCTTCACCTCCTCACTGTCTTTAGGAGAACCTCTAATTTTAAGGGTGTAATTCCCCTCATAATAGCTCTGGAATGAAGTTATATTCATAATGGCTGATTGTCCTCTTAATGTGACATCTACACCGTAGAATGTTTGTTGCACATCAGCATCTCTCAATAAAAACGAGAAATTATTTGAAGCCTTGAGTGTTTCATTTTTTGTCCCAGTGTTTCTAGTCCACACCACATCATTCTCACTAGCTGGTGGGTTTCTATAAAACGGAATACTCATAACAGCTGGTGTGCCTATATCAGATCTCACTGTGTATTGCATTATTTCAAATTTAGCAGAACCTGCAATTGAGAAGGATAGCTTGGTAAACTCAGCGTCTGAATTAAAGAACTTTTGCATTCTAGGCAAGTAAGAGGTAACCGGCAGAGGATGTATTTAAATCTAGTCCTTATATATATGCTCATCTCTTAAATTCAAAGGTACATTTTCTTTTAAGATTCAAAATTTGATAATAAATTATTGCGCAAAATCAATAGATATATATAGTTGGCATACACAGGAACAAATTACGGACTGGAGTTCTGGCCCAAGCTTCCCCTGACCATATGGCTTTTCCTACAATAAAATATCATGTCCCGACATTTTCATCTGCATAAAATCAAATACATATGCATTTATGTCAATCCCAAACTATTGAGTGTGAAATTCAAAGAATGAAATTGAATGCTTTTGTGTAAATTACTTGCTCAGGATGTTGGAAGAAGCAATATCACAAAGTCGACTATTCTTCTTTTCATATTGGAAGGACGTCTATAAGGATTACGCAATAATTGGATATCAAATTGAAAGCTCTCATTGTGTAAATTGTATCAAAGTGATTTGCTATCAAAAATTTGATCAGTGTCCGAAACCAACTTTTTACCAACATGAATTATACATATCTTTATACTTACTATTGACATTGAGAAAAGCCGTGTCCTTTTGAATTGTTTGATTACTTCTGTCAGGTATTCCGTTACTAGCCAGACAGGTGTATGTACCCATATCCTGATAAGACACTCTCGGTATAGTCAGTGTTATATTACCGGGAGACGACTCTGTAAAGCTGGTTATATTCCTTATTAAAGTTGATCCTATCCTCTGCTCGAGTGCGACAATCGTAACATTATTAGGTTTCCCCACGGCAGTACACCTGATAATGTGATTTAAAGTGTTTTCCGTTGTATTTTGCAGGTTGATTGACACTGTCGGTGGATCTACGAAAAAGAATTGTTTATAATTATCTTTATTTGCAAATAATAGTAAAGCTGATATAATTGTATGCTATATGTTTTATGGATTTTTCAAGTTGCATTGTTGTTTAACGTCCCACACAAGAATATTTCACTGATACGGAGACCTCACCGTGTGCCAGTGAAGGGCTACAAATTTTGCCTATGCTCGACACTGCTTGCCGTAGAACAGGGAGTATTGTTAAACGTGCCAAAACCTACTGTGACACGGGACCTCGGTTTTCACAGTCTCATCCGAAGGACATGGACGGCCAACCGCGGAGTGGCGGTTCCGCGGCTCGAACCCAAGTCTTCCGATTCGCAGTCGAACACGCTAACCACTCGGCCACGGAGGCCCGATTTTTCAAGTATAAATCTAGGTGAATGGATGAGGTTGAATTCATAGGCAGAAATTTTTAAACAAAGGACAATAACTCTTCAATAAAAGGACCGATCCCCAAAAGTTTTGTCCGTGGCACATTGTCATTATCATAACAATATGTATTAAGTTTCATCATTCTACCATTTTACATAGATAGTTACGCTCAAGGCAGTATTTTTTAAACAAAAGGCAATGCCTTTAGGAGTCCAGGGCCAATTCTTAAAATGTTTGTTTATGACCCATTGTCTTGATGTCATATCTATTTATATGAAGTATCGTCATTCTTTCTTTATTACATAAATAGTTATACTCTGAACAGTATGTATTAAACAAAGGGCAATTAAACAGGAATTAAAGAGCTAATCATTAAATTTCTTGTTCGTCGTCGTGATGTCATTGTTCTGCTTGCCAAATATTATCATCTTATCTTAAGAACAAAGAGAGTTATGCCCCGGAAACGAAATTATTGGAAGGAGAAGAAGAAGACGAAGAAGAAGAGGAGGAAACACGTACACAAACAATATGTCCCTTCGGAGAAGGGAAGACAGAATAACCGTCAACCAGGACCCAGTTGCACAATAGTTTAACTCGTAGTTCAATTAAACTACGATCTTACTGATGGTTAAATTTGTGGTTGTGAGATATCTAAAATAAAATTTTTATTACTTATTTCGTAATTAACTAATTAAATAATCCTACAATAGCATTAAACCATATAGTTGGCAAATAAACAGCTAGAAATTAAGTTGTAGTTAGTGACTAACTACAAGTTAATTTAACAATGCATTGTGCAACTGGGTCCAGGACATAGTGGCGACAATAGGTATTTAGTCGCTAGCTATGAGTGAATAAACTTATGATACCTTTTTGCCAGGTAAAGCTAGATTTTACCACCTGCATATAAATCGCAATGATAAACTTATTTCTGGCTATGAAGTGTTGTGTCATCAAAGAAGCGACGGGACAAATCTATTGGAACGTAAAATATAGATGCCATACAAAGAACTGCAACGATGGGGACTCAACTACTTACACATCGCCAGCAATTATTTCGTTATCAAACACGTGACTTCCGGTTTTTCTTAATGATGTTTCGATACAGACCTATTTACACATAGTTATTATAATCATGTACTCTACAAACCCACGTGCAGCTTCGGGGGGGGGGGGGGGGGGGGNNTCTGCTATTTTCGGGGTTGGGCCAAAGAACAAAATTCTAAGCGATCTTTTATGTTACACCTATGAAATAAATTTCAGGTGACATTCACAACAGAGCCTCTTTACTTACAAACGACGTTGAACCTCATGAATCTACTCCCTTCCAATTCATTTGTGACATTTTTACATCTCCATGTTTTATTCTGCATGTCTTTTGTCAGACTTGTCCCAGGTATTGTGAGTGTGTATGTCGGCGGTTGACAACTATAAATGTATGTTTTATCTTGGGACAAAATCGAACAACTTCCATTGGAAAAAATTCCGACCAGAGCTACTTCTATGTTGTCTTTTTTCCATTGTATCACATCATAGCCCGAGGTTACATGACATGTCCAAGTAAATGGAAAATTAAGTACAGCGTTATCGGGTCCTGTCAAGTTGAATGGAGCTGAAATAGTATCCAAAACATTAAATTATTAGATTACAAAAAACCTATCAAAGACATCTAAGAGACATATTTAGAGTCAAGATTAAAGAAATGTTCGTTAGAGTCTGTAAATGTAACTTCAAAATTTTGAAAAACTTTTCGTATTGTACCTTATTTCTATATACATGGGAATCGGGTGTTTCACAAAATAAAGACTTTTGTTAAAACAATGCCGAAAACAAAGAACATTAGCGAGAGACAGTCTGAGAATATAACAGTATTATGAGTTATGCATAACATAGACACGATCAATTTAAAGTATTTTATGCAGAAATTAATATTTGAACATTGTGTTTAAATAAATTTATCTCTTGCATCGCTAGCAACATATATAAATATAAAATGAAATGTTGATATAAGAAAAACAAAGTATAAATTGATTTAACATTTTACTTTAAGAAATCTGTACTAAATTTCGAATACAATCTTAATGATAATTAAAATAAAACGATAATGTAATGAAAGGATCATTCTAGCTATCAGAAAACATATTAGAAATGTATAGAAAATCAAGCTCGGAAATGGTTGAAATTGCAAAATGGACTTAAAAAACGTAAATTCAGAGCAAAATATTCATTATCACGTAATGCAAGATAGCGTAATGTTAAGGAAAAGAATTCGGAGAATGCTGTGCTACTATCCAAAGTGAGGACTCAAGGCAGTTGAACAGAAGTATTACAATTGGGGGATCAACAACCTTGTTCTAATATGATTCTGCGGATCTATAACTAGCTTAGTGTGTTTGGCAAAAAACCAGGCCAGTGTCAAATATGATTGTGCTGTTCTGATACATTACAGCATCATTGATATGAACAAGACGTACTTCACCTGGACGCTGAAAGTCCGTACAAATGTCTTCGAATAACAAAATGCACTACCTTATTTTGTGAAAAGGATAGCAATGATTGCGGTACGTATAGTATAATCATATAGTACTATTCCTCTACTATCTACATCTACAACGTTCTGTTGTATGACAGAAATATCTTTAGTATGAATTCTGGTTGATTAGGATATCCAAAACCTACATTTAGTGTATGATGTATGTGCGGTCAAACCTGCATGTATTGATACCGAATGTGATTTTTATTTCAAATGTACAGGGTTTTCAAAATAACTTGGTTAAATAGTAATACAGTAATTTAATATGGAAATTACATACATGTAATTTTAAATTGAGAGTTATGTCAATATATAATGGTTTAATATAACTGGCTTTCATTCTATATTTAGCACAGAATTCTAAATACATTTCCGAGCATCCCAATGACTTTCCAATTATAGTTAAATTTTAATTGTTTACACTTTCGAAAAGTGTGGACAATGATAAAAATGATAACAGAACAATAGACAATTGGCAATATTCAAAGTACACTTTTATGTCTTTGCAAAATGACAGTTCGAACTACTAAACACCACTAAGTTATAACTCCTTGTTATAAGTTTCTTAATTTGCTTGTACAAATAGCTCATTAATTTGATAATGAACAACAAAACATGCTAACTTATTGCTGTTTAACGAAAACATATATTGAACAATCTGAATTAAATAGCAAAACATATCCGAGAAATGTCTATGATAGTTTAAGACAAAATTCCGTGCCGTTGATCTACTACCAGTTTATAAGATTGTGTATAAACAGTTAATATTACTAGTGCTGTAAGCCTGTGTTACTCCTGTATAATAGCGTTTCTGTACGTATGTAATCAAAACAATACAGTGTGGACTTTTAAAGTAACTTTACTATCATATTTGAATTAGGCAATTCATCATTATGATGTATAATTTTACCTACACATGTACATTTTCTCACTACATATTCCTAAAGCAGACGACCCCAATTCTGGCTACTATAAAATATCTTTGCATACTTTTTCATCCAGCTAAAATTTGTATTTTTACTATAAAATCGACAACAATAGTATATGCTCTAACCTGCAAATGTGTATGTCCTCCTTGAAAACGTGCTGTTTTGTTCATCGTTGTTCAAGGTTGCTTTTAGCCTAAATGTCCCTCCAACAAGTTCAGGATCAGCAAGGAATGCTAAATTGTCTAACATTAAACTGTACTGACAAGGACTTTCACATGCATTTTCATGAATAGGAAATCCGTCCATAGCATTGCGGATATCATACACAACTTTATTATCTGCCGTCTACAAATGTTAAAATTGTTTTATTTGGTAGCTTACATGCATTAAATTAGATTCGATTACAGCTATTTACATGTTGAATGATACACGTATATCACAGAACTTTTCTCTAGTTGCCGTAAATGAATAGGTTTAATGTTGCGCATCCATACGACTGTCTTTATTATTTCAGAAAGGACTAACATTTAGTTACATAATGAGAAATAAGGATTATAATTAACCTCATGATAATGTAAATGGCGATGACATTTCACGTATATATTTTGTCCATACATGCATGGGTGAAATAAAATATACCAAATGACATTCTAAATAGAATAAACCAACGACAGACAAAATCATGGCAAAACAAATATGAGACATAATCACAAACAGTAATACACAAATACACTAATAACTAAAAATTGCATAACATGAACCACCAAAAAAAAAAAAAAAAAAAATGGGGGGTAAGTACAGGTGCTCCAAAAGGGAAAGCAACTCAAGGCAAGACAAGGCATGCGACAGGGGGGGGGGGGGGGGGGACATATCCCTCATCATGTTTTTACAGATTAACCGTTTTATCAGCCAGGTCATGATGGCACACGGTGCCGTCGAATACGGGAATAAGTCTCAATCGGTGTTGGTCATAAACGAGAAAACGGGTTTGGGACTAGGTATGCGACAGAGGGAACATATCCCTCATCATGTTTTTACAGATTAACCGTTTGGTTAATCAGGCCATGATGGCAGGCCGTGTCACATATCATCGAATACGGTAATAAGTCACAATCGTTTCTGTTCATAAAAAGGTGGGACGGGATTTGGTATGTGACAAGGGGAATTAATCCCTCATCATCTATTTTACAGATTTACCATAACGATCAACCAGATCATGGTGACGACCATAAAACTTTCGAAGAGATGACTTCAATCTAACCATTAGGAACCCTTGGTTAAGTAGCTTCTTTGCCCTCTATCAAGGATATCCTGATAGCAAACACATGCTCTGGAATATCTTATCAACTGAGAAATATATACTCCATAGGCAAGTGCTGCTGGAATATAAGTCCAGTTCTCCATTTATATGCCAGATGAAGAAACGTAAGAGCTGTTCTACTCCAAGAAGTAATGCTCCAAACTAAGGAGTACGTACTCTGAATATGTTTCTTATTTTTCATGCGACCTTTATTAATTTTTGCCCAATATGATTTATTAAATTATATTACAGACAGCACTGAACATATTCCAATGTTATATATCCATTTGTCATTGAATGAAACGTGGCTGCATTTTTTTCTGGAAACAAAAGATAAACTTAAATATTTTTGTTGAGAATAATTGTATCTTACTTGTACCAAAGGATAAAGAGGATGATTTAAAAAGCAGTAAACTGCATTATTGTCGATATATGGTCTAACCTGCCTTAGCGACCAATTGAATTGAAGGATTATCTGTCTTGTTTGACCTGAATGCATGGTACCCAAAATGGCTTTCTCCTCTATAAATCACCTGAACTAAAGGACCAACGGCCATAAGTGACTTTTTTTTTTACTTCTTCCTTTAAAAACACATATGGGAAATGCAGAAAACACAGCAACTGAGAAGGTAAAGGTAACAGGCAATGATAATTCCTATAAAGTATACAAAATAAAGAGTCGTGCAAACAAGGACCCCTGCACACACTAAAGATGGGATCAAATGATTTACGAAATGAAGATACTCGCCGAAACTGTTAGAACCCTTGTACCATATTTGTTTATCAAAAGTCTGCCTCGATTTACAAACTGATTATACATTAAACAAGCCTTCCGTATCAAATCAGCTGAGAGTCATAAACTCAATATAAAATAGGTGATGGCGAAATCACTTCCGTCATCGTCAAATCGAACGACATCTTTCAGCTATTGGTATTTGTGAAGTAAACATGACGTGCATTGTTGAATATCGCTGAATATCGTCATGGACGTTAGTGAAAAAAAGAAACGTGCAGGATAAGGAATGCAAACATCTGTGTATCTGGTATGTTTTAGTCTATTTTAAGCGTATTATTTGTGCAAGCCTCGTCGTCTAATACAAAGTCCGCATCACGTTTGCACCTTTCAATCCCGGTATATTTTTGTTATTGTATGAAGCAGAATGGATTCAGTCTCTCAACAGAAACGAGACCCTTGTAAAAGCAAATTAAACAAAATACGGCTTCGGGTATATTTTGATACTTTTATTTACGATCTTATATATCGCAGCACTAATTCTGTTCAAAATTTCAATAATTTCTCACGTACTCGTAAATGTTCATTCTTTGGATAGCATTCCTATATCTCAAATAACCTCAGGAAAGAAGCATGAGCAAGAACCGATGTTATATGAAAGATTTGATTGATGTCTCTATAAAAAAACGCAGCTGTTTCAAAATACATAAGATGACAAATCAAAATTATCCTTAGGCTTGTTGTTACGGTAATTTTACTTATGATGTTTCGTCTTCTGACTCAAAGAACAATGGTCTAATAACACCATAAAAATGACATAATGTTTTCACCTCATATAACGAAATCTTTTTACAGAAATCTGAATCGTTAAAATCCAAATATACCATGTTTTCCGACGAAAATCAATCTATGTGAACGATGTATATGTATCTACAACGATTAAATATGCAACAACATACTTTTTGCAAAGTTTTTTTTTTCTCTTCTCCATAATTACTATAGGAAAATTGCAAATTCAAGCAATCTATGCAACATAATATGCGTTTCTTACCACATACTGTACTTTAAATTTTGGTGAAGATGGGTAGAACTGGATAGTGGTTACCTCAACAGGTGGTGTGAGGAAACCTTGTTGCAGTGGTACATCTACAGCTGGATCTGGATGGAATGTTACTTGTGCTGTATGAGTAGAGATAAATAGGAATACGAATATTGGTTGGTGTTTGTTCATACAAACATGGAAATTTATCACCCAAAAGGACTGCTTATATGTAGCTGAACTTAATGTTGGCCATGATAAGTTATTAACTTATAGAGCTTATTGATATGTTGTGATTTTCGTATTTTGAGATATACAAAGGGACGTTGTTTTTTTTGTCGACGTATTCTCTGACACAATACGGTCGTGTACTCAAGGACTGGTTTCGATCGGTTAGTCGACGAAGTAGCACTTGAACGTACTCAAGGCAAGTGGCTTGCAAAATGGACAAGATAGGAGAATGTACATTGATCAAATACATATATTTGCATACAAAGGTTAAACACCTAAGGTTAGCCTTAATGTTATGGTAGTAATAATAAAGAAAGATGTCCTGTCTCATACTACTGCAAACATTATGGATGGAGGAATATAAGCGCAGTCGACAGACTCTTGAGGACGACGTCTTGGAATACCTTTTTTGCATTCCAAGAAATTATCAATAAATTCCATGATATTGGTTCGACTGGTAGACGAGTCACAAACAGAAATACAACCAGTAGAGTTGGCATTTCATAGGAAATAGTGCATTCCATTCGAACCAAAGATCGTGCGATGAGAAAGCATTCGGCCCATTGGGTACCAAGACTTTTGAAACTTGATCAGAAGTTCACAAGACGCACATTCTCGCGTGCTCATCTTAACCGTCTGAGGAAGAATATGCAAACTTTCTCCGGAGATTTGTTACTATGAATGAAACATGGGTCCGTCATTTTATCCTATATGCCAAGTAACAATCTAATCAGAACAATGGAAACACCCTGTTTTATCTCCCGTCAAAGAAGGGGAGAACCATTCCATTAGCTAAGAATGTTTTTGTCTAAGTTAACTGAGTTTCCAGTCACACTAAAGTTGTGTTGTTCCATCAGGACAATTTCCTGTTTACAAACCTGTCATTGTCATGACTGACATTCACGATTGTGGTTTCAAATTAATTGAATATCTATATTATTCACCTGAACTTGCTCTATCTGATTCCTTTCTACTACAAAAACTGAAAACAGCTATTGCACGCACCTACTTTAAGTCTGATGATGAAGTCATACATGCAGTGGATGCATTTCTTAATAGCCATGAAAAGCGTTTCTCTAAAAGTGGCATTGAGGCCTTTGGGAATCGCTGGCAAAAGTGTTAAGATAGTGTCGGGGATTGTGTTGAAAAATGAAAAAAAAAAAACGATAAAATCGAAATATTTCAATATAGGAATCACAACAATCAATCTGCCGTCGTATCTCCGACTAGCTTTTCTTAATTTTATTGTTATCTAAATTAGTACTTAATTTGATTGTATTCCAATTTCAATTACTCTTTCTACAAACACACAGTCAGTACATAATTAATTCATTAATTTGTATATTCAAAGATAACAAACTGTCGAAATATCCTTCAAAACAATAATTCCCACTTCTGTCTGACAATATAAACAATAGCGGGTGACTAATATCGATGTACTGAGACACAATAAAACCCACAGCATATGCATAACCTTCATTCAGGCTAGTATCTATATATGAACATATAATGCGATACGTTTGGGGTTTATCATAAAAATCAATTGAAAACAATAATTGAAGTAAAGGAAATAAAACCCCTGAGATCAAACTCGCAAAAAGCGTAAAATCAGCTCACAATGATTGTATAAACGTTCTATGCCATAAAAATGTGACCATTAATTTTATAACGCTTTTTAGAGGAACACTTAAACCAATGTAAATAATATAGGATCGATTATGTTTGATTTCTTTTATTCATTTCAGAACAGACGAAACGTTCATGTATTTTGCATCTGTACCTACTTTGCAATTCAACAGGATTAGAGTGACTGTCATAGTAGAGTTGAATTTCAAATAAGTATAAAGGATCAGGGCAGATGAAAAACTAGGGATTTCCATAATCAGATTTTCTCACATAATTTCCTATATTTACAAGTCCTTGTTAGTGTGCTCTAAACAAAGTATTGTAACGCAATTCCCAAATTTAAAATTTCCAAATGTGTATTGGCCCATATTACATTTGTTCTGAAAAAAAAAATCCCACTCAAGATCCTTTCACTGACATGACGATGTCATTGCATGTTTGAACGGGTGATGGATATGTTTGGCCGTAGATCAGGGATATTTCGTTAACCTGCTGACGCCTACTGTTATACGGAACCCAGTTTTTACTGTATCATCCGAAAGACGGGGACAGCAAACTGCAGCATGACTCTGATTCAACTCTACGATCTCCCGGTGAGTAGGTGTGCATGCTGAATACTAGGCCACGGCGGCCCCTGGACCTATTCGTACTGGTGAAATATGCCATGTGACCCTTAGTTAAAAAACTTAAGTTAAATAATGCGCCTTTGTTTGTTTTTTTCTGATTCAGTAAGGCGCACTATTTAACAAAATTATGAAACAGTACCGAGCATAGGCAAAATTTGTAGCCCTTCACCGGCACACAGAATATAAGTAATAATAGTGCACGATATATCATCTACGAAATTATCCGGAAATTCTTGCATAAATCTAAGTTTACCCTCATCTGAATGAAACTAAACTTATGACTTGGTGGAAGAATTTGGCTTTAGTATGTCACCTTTCACAAACAGAAATACTTTCACATGTAGCAAAATATGCATCCGTACGTTATTCAACGTATAATTTATTAGAATCATGATATAATTTATCAGGCATAAATGGTTGATTTGAATTGTTTCTTTTCTTATCTGTTTATTTATCTATCTTTACAAGCTATCTAATCCTCAGTTCATTGATATTGCATATTAATCATTTGAATAAAGGTATCTACGGAGAGGGCACCATTTGCTGGGTTATCGTTATAATATTTGTTTATTTATATTGAAGTCAGGTTTAAGTTTGTGTTGTAAGAAATATAATTCATACTTATATGAACTCTAGAATAGGAATTTTCCTTGGTAGTAAAAATATAAAATATTTTCTTTATTGTTATCATTGCTTGTAACTGAACACTTACCATTACACTGGTGTCAAACTGTCGGGGTACCCATGAATTTATTGAGATTTTTAATGAAATTAATTTCGCGGATCGAATGTATGTTTCAATTGTAAAATACATAAATAAGGAGAAATGTTGAAAATAATTGACCGACTGGAACCGGAAGACGCTATCTTATTCTCTATATAAGCTTCTTCGTGAAACTGAAACTGTCGCTATTTCATATCAATTGATTTTTTTTAGAAAAATGAATTTCCTTTGCAAATATTAAAGCGAAAAAATTGGAAGAGATTCGTTAATGTTGATCATAAGGTAGATTCATTCATACTGTTTACACATCTACATTAACTTTCAGTTTCATTTTTAAAAGAGGAAGTAGATTAATAAAGAAAAGAAAAACGTTTTCATCGTTTTTAATTGCCTTAATGATGCCGAAAGAGAAAAAGTTCAGATTTGGCTAGTCTGTAGTAAGGTGATATTGCAAAAGCAAAATTAAATGTTTACTCCATAGGCCTGTATAAGCTTTAACATACAACTATGAAGGTTGTCTCATATTGAATAAGTTATATTCCTATTGTGCAGGACAGTAAAACTGTCAAATGTATACATATCTAGGTTTTTATCTCTTTACTGACACAACTAAACACTTAAAGTAAAGCATTCAAAAATAAAATTGCAGAATTTGGCACGGTTCTATCGGAATAAGTAATTATTCCCAGCATAAACTTTTGATGTCAAAATTCGCGTCCAAAATATTCAAGCTTGTGAATTTATTTATTTATTAAGTTCACGATCTACGAGCACTGCAGTTGTTTACAAAGTATGAACAGGTTACATATTAAACACGTCATGTACACGCTGTGATACTACCTTTATATTAATACAGGTAGATTGTATTGGATGACAGCGATAACAAAAACTATTTTAGTTCCTGGTGTAATCAGTATACCACAAGCTATTTTTAAACCCTACAGGCTTATACACATAACATGTAATTTACAATTAGGTACGTGTAGGGAACTTTGAAATTTATGGATTTAAACAACGTCAATTATCTAATTTAGTAGTAGAGTTCTTAGAACATGAGTGATGAGGGCATACATGCTTCAACATTAAATACTCAACAAAATAAAAGTAGTTCTAATAGCAGTACCCGAGAGTATAAATATGAAACAGGTCAGTGAATTCTTCTACGAATACTAGCCTTACACTTAACCGACAGAAACAACCATATTGACTTGGTCGTAAGATTTCGAATTAGTTTAAGTGACTTACCTTTTAGAAGCAGAAATACTTTCACCCAAATCAAAAGGTAAAGTCCTACGTTTTCCATGTACATGTCAGACCAGCGGGTAATACCAGGTAGTAAAATCGGAAACGTCGGGCTCGCGATTGTGAATAAACCACACCTGATAGTGCGACCTCAATATACAGGTAATAAACACAGAATCGAAATCAGATCCGTTGATTGTTTTATTGTACGATAAAGTTTATATAATTCATTGGATATATATACAAACATGCCTATACACTCGTACATATAAATAGAAAAAGATTACATGTTTAATATATCGCCTCTCCAAAATTTAATTCATAAATTACTCAGAGACACTTTTATACGTCTGTTCGATTATTTCTTTCATATACCACGCTGCGGCTAGCTCTAGCTGTCTTTCGGATAAGACAGTATAAATTGAGTTCCCTTGTCACAGTATGTGTCGGAACATTTAAGAACCCTCCCTGCTCTATGACCAAAAGTACATTTAAGAAAAATACGATGCATACAATAATTGAGAAAACAATCCACGGCTCAAGTGTTCTAGTTGACACTTGACCTACTAACTACCCCTGTAACTATAAAAATGAGAGAATCATGTATTGTATGCAGCTGTCTCTATTAAATCATTTTCTTTCATAGTTTTGTATTGATGTAAATGAGTAGACGCTCTTGTCTGACGAAAAAAAATATCCGTTTAATAGTTGTACACTATACGGTGATCTTTGTTATATTTTTTGTTTATGCATTCACGTGTTTTATCTATTCATTTATCTATTCTTCAATACGTTCTTTCTATATTTATTTACTTATGTTTTGTAAGGGATATTGCAAACTTACTATACCCGTATAATGCAAAAAATGACACCATCATAAATTACTCAACTAACACTATTCAGGTTTCTTTTAATGAACATAAATAAACAGGTAAAGGCAACGAACAGCGAGCGATCTCATAATTCCTCAAAAAATTGCAAAATAAGGAGTTGGGCAAACACGGACCCCTGGGTACGCCAGAGGTGAGATCAAGTGGATATGAGGAGTAAGCATCAAATGTTGACTGGTCACTCCCGCCGTGAGCCCTAAATCTTGATCAGGTAAACTTTGTAATCCGTAATCAAAATCAGCTTGTAAAAAACGATCTAACAAGCCTTATGAAACCTGTCAGACAGCATTCGACCCGATGATAGGCCGTATCGGCAAACCAGATCATAGTACCGACCATAGCATTCACGAAAAGCTGACTTTAACTAAGAGTACTGGAACCCCTGTAACATCAACTTGTTTGTTAGTAGTCCACCTCGATTTGAAAACTGGTCATACGCTGAACAGGCCTTAGCGTATCGAATCAATTGAGATACATAAAGTTTCTGTGCAGGCGAGGATGGTATATTGCTACATAAATATGGGAAGTTGACCCGTTTATCATTAAGTTTAGTTGTCAGTTTACCGTTAAGGTATATTTTCAGTAAAATATCAAAGTACGAAGCAGACGTAGAAGAGTCTGTCGTATGTTTTATCTCGAGTTCACTAGTATATATCGAATCAACGTTTGAATGAAAATGATTATTCTTGATAGATAAAACGTCGTCGATATATCTTAATGTCGAGTCGAAGGCAACGGCAAGAGACTTTTTCTTCTCACGTAGAAGCTTGTGAATAATATCAACTAATAGTGATGTCCTGTGTACCTCTGTAGTGTAAGACAGATAACTCTTACTTAGATTAAACCTGGAATAACGATGCTGCTTTGTACAAATTCGTGTAATTTCTATCATGACTAATTACGGTAAATTGTG
>JACSZP010047471.1:0-11989 GCA_016161895.1 Pinna nobilis | reverse complement strand
AGAGAGAGAGAGAGAGAGAGAGAGAGAGAGAGAGAGAGAGAGACATTGATGGTATTTTATGTGTGCTCAATTTGCGTAATCTATCCCGCTACAATATAAACAACCTCATGTGCATCTGGTATCAGTAGTGCATCTATACCTAGTATAATCCAGCAAGTTTTATACGACGATACCCTTTTCTCTAAATAGGTATAGTATTTGTATTTGGTCAAAATGTTAGCTGGGAACCAGAGTCGATATATCATTATAAAGCATAATGTACAAAATATTGAATTATGATCCATTGATGTTCAAAAAGGTTTTAACTACCCAACGTTCGGTTATTTTTGTTTTTGACATATCTATGTTTCAAAATACATGCATGTGTCAATGATCAATGATCCATCAAATCTATATCGATCTTACAAAACTTTGAGCGGAAATCAGGGCTTGCATTATGTAACGCTGTGATATTGTGTATTCTTGAAGTTCCATTACCAAGTGTATGATTCAGAAAAACACCAAAGGTTTGTTAGAACAGTTAAGGTCAAAATATGTCCATGAAATTTGCTCTATTAGGTCATACGATATTTCACCATTCTATAAAACATAATCAACAACAGTTGAAAGGCATACAGTGCAATAATTGTTGTTTTCTGCGATAAACCTTATTTTTAAGGTGATATCTTGTTCTGAAAACACTGAAACAAGTGTAATGGAGATGTTGATCGTATTGATCGATACTATATTGTGGTGTTTGGAAGGGAGTTTTCCGACAAATAATCGGCACTCAAGTGGGTACCAACTGTGACCATTTATTGCTGATTCATTTCTTTTCTTGTTGGAAGCTGAATTTCCTTCAGAAGCAATCAGCCTTTCTGTTTTACTTGACACACAGATATAAACATGATTTAATGATAATAAATAATTCCACATTACGCTAAAATATTTAAACTAGTGAATTTAGTTGAGGGCATAAAGAGTGATAGCTTTTTATTGTAGGCTACTCGTATGCGTTATGATGTGACACAAATGATCATCTGATCACTCCCTTTATGAAAAAGGGGTTTATGACAATTGATTATTTTAGCTTTAGTATCATAAACGTCTAGTTTATGGGTAACAAAATCCCAACACGGCCCGCCTATGGAGTATTCATTTCAGTACGAAATACCACTATAAGTTTACATTATACGGACTACTTTCAGAGGTTTTAGCGACTGGCAATAAGGCCTTTAGGGAATGGGCGTAGTCGACTGTCGACTTAAAACGTCCTCGGGGACGTTCCATGGCCGTTATCCGGGATGACATGAACCCAATCATTGGATGAAATTTTCCTTATTTCATTTCTATAATAGGACGGACGAGACAACGCTGAAAGTGAGAAAGAGGTACTGACTCTTCCGAACACCTGATCATATTTCTATGTTTAAATACTCGCAAAGGGATAGGCTGTAGAAAGATTGAAAACCTCACTACGGATGTTTAATGGTCGATACGGTTAACTCGTTAAATCATACGAGGTTCAGCTTTGTAGGATGCCGGACGAATTTTAAGAGCATGGCTATTTTCAGTGTTTATATTAAGCTTGTTAGACCATATACAGTGTCTATATTTAGCTTGTTAGACCATTTACAGTGTCTTTATTTAGCTTGTTAGACCATTAACAGTGTCTATATTTAGCTTGTTAGACCATTTACAGTGTCTTTATTAAGCTTGTTAGACCATTTACAGTGTCTTTATTAAGCTTGTTAGACCATTTACAGTGTCTTTATTAAGCTTGTTAGACCATTTACAGTGTCTTTATTAAGCTTGTTAGACCATTTACAGTGTCTATATTTATCATGTTAGATCAAGAACATGTGACTTTTTCAATCGAACGACATTTTACCGAAGGCGTGGTGTATCCATGGAACACGAGGTGCTGACTCTTTCCGGACACCTGGTCCCATCCCATTAGGGATTTGCATTTGTTTACCTGGTTAAGACGGTCATTACCCTATACTTATTTTATCATATTTTAGGACTTTGGTTTTTGAGAGTTCTTAGTTACTTCTTCAATTTTATTTCTTCGTTCCTTTGTAGATTTTCTAATGTTTTCATTGTATATTGTTTCTATATTTTAATGTTACATTTTTTTCATGAATGGGTGTATTCATGGTCTTGTTCATGGGACTAACTAATGAATATGATATTTATTTCATTTACAGAAGGATCTCTTTTTCCAAATGATTTCAATTTTAAGGTTCTTTGTTTAAGTTGTTAACATCGATATTTTTAAACAAAAGTTTTCGATGTTGAATTTTGAGTGTGCCTTTGGTTATCTTAATCATTTACCAGTTGATTTAATCAAATTTATGTAAATATTCCTATGAAGTGCTTCTTGAACGGATTAGGTTCATAGTAGACTTAATTACTCAATGAGAAATATTCACAGAAAATTTAACACTGATTTAAAAGAATGACTCGCCATTCGTCAAAAATACTCAGTTCCATTGGCTTGGTTGCAACGCTAACAGAAGAATATAAAAGTTAGGAACAAAAATATGATATATATAGTAGGAAATTAGAATTACTTTTAATATTATACTTCACTTTTTTCTTCCATCACACATACATGTATTTATAATATACCTTATATATTGATGATAATTACATATACAGTAACGCTACATGCAGTTGAAAATTGTTTAAAGATATCATCTAGTTAAGAAAGTTTGTCACCCTCAGTGTCACATACTGTAAGATATACATACTATACGTTTTTACGTCAACATTTGTATATAGATATGCTAGTTAAATATAAGACTAATACACTTACAAGTTTGACCTATATGACTTTTCCTTGTCGATTGATCCCATCTTTTTCAGCAGCAAACGTCGATGACTAATTAACCTATCTTCTTATTGCTATCAATTGTAAATTGTGTAGAAGTTGCCAATATATAATTACCAAGGCACAACATAATGCCGTGGGAATCATAAAGCGGTTACTCTGTGAACCTCTGGATGATGTTGTCAATTATTAGACTATTTATACTGAAGAGTACTAATGAAGTTACACAGAAATCACGATCAGTAATCTTAATGAACAAATTGATAACACTAAGTAAATCAGCAAGTTCTCCTACTATACTGCTGTCACTACATCACGATATTTAGTTGTCATCTATGTAGTAGGT
This sequence comes from Pinna nobilis, assembly GCA_016161895.1. Classification (NCBI taxonomy): domain Eukaryota; kingdom Metazoa; phylum Mollusca; class Bivalvia; order Pterioida; family Pinnidae; genus Pinna; species Pinna nobilis. The sequence goes on along the minus strand of JACSZP010047471.1, from coordinate 8,828 downwards.
AAAGGAATCAAAGGCACTCAGTCAACAGTCGTCCCGTAGACAATGTGTAAATTCTGTGGATGGCACATAAACAGTGTTATAAAGGAGTAATCACCTTCTGTCGACCGGCCACACCAACTGTTTGTTCTCAGTACAAATTCAAATGAAATTAATGCCGAATGAATTCGTGTCGTCGAAAAAAATACCAAGCGCGGATCCAAGATATTTTTCCCCAGGGGGTGGGGTTCAATCTGTGGTAAGGAAAAAAACCAACCCTGTTAAAATGAGTATCTAAGGATAATTAACCAATGATGGTAAATATTCTGCTTCAAACTAATTTTCTCCTCAGAAACTTTTTTCGGAGATTACAGTGCAAAAAGAGTAAAAATTTTAACGGCAGTTTTTTTTAAAGAAAAACCGAATAGGATGTCCTCGTCTAAATTCTTATTTAATAAAAATGAATTTTGTGTGACGAGCCTGAACATCAACGGTCACCTCAGCTTTATAACTAAAATGATATACATCTACCCGAATGACCCCAATAACCTATACATATACTTGGAAGTCACTTTCCCTTATCAAAACGTTGTCCAATGTATATCTATAAAAACTGAGATGCTTGTTTTTTTTCCATCACATTCCCTAATATGATTATATACAGGTAAGACGTTATAGAGTACCGTACTTTCCCGTGTATTATCCGCTCCTTTGTATAGCACGCACACCACAAAATATTGCACTTATGTTTTAACGTCTTTAGGACGTATCACCCGCGAGTCTGCTTCATTTGCCTACTATTAATAGTAGGCCTAGTCCTCTCAAGTACACATGTGCCTCAGTTATATAATGAATCATTTGTACTGAATATTTGTATTATATGTACATTTATAGCACTAAAGTCTGTAAAACTATATTTAAGTTTGATGTTTTTGTTAAAGTATTGGGACGCATACTGAGTTTGATTTAGAAGCTCGCATGTTTTTCAGTTTTAGGAAAACTTTTTTATCAGATAGCCCGCTCCATCAGATAGCCCGCTACATCAGATAGTCCGCTTTATCAGATAGCCCGCTTCATCAGATAGCCTGCTTCATCAGGTAGCCCGCTCCATCAGATAGCCCGCGGAAGGCTTCCATGTTTAAATAAGTATAACTCGCGGGCTATATGCTAAAATAACGTTATTTAAGGGTTCGGATCCTAACATAATATCCTTAAAATATATAGAATTCTTGACAATACTCTGCTAATGATATACAGAGGGTAATGTCTAATATAAATGAAGTATTGTAATTCATGGCTTGTGTAACACGCCATTCAGAAAATCTAACATCAAACACTAATCATTATCTATAACATACAAGTTGTCTTTTTATTTCATGAATTTTGCTGGCGACAGTTAAAAGGAATTAGGCTTCGTCTTTGCGATCAATAACTGTGTATGTCTTCAAAAGCTCTTTAGCTTCAGGATCTTTAGGAATAATTTCACAGACAAAACGTAATAAAAAGCAAGAAAGTAATGATAACAACGTTATCAAAAACATTTTTTTAAAAATCCAGTATTATCAGATTTCCACTGTATTCAACTAGGAGTGTATAGACGTCCATATCTCTGTTATTAGTAAGAAGCAACAAATCAATAAGTCAAATGATGAACTGTTATTAGTATTAGCGTTGATATTAGTTACAAATCTTGTTCTAATCACTTACGGCAATTATCATGATGTTTATCTTGAGACTATTTCGTGATGATATGGTACCCATGTGACATACTTGCAAAATTAACAATGATTTATTTGTATTTTTTAAGGTTACCAAGAGGTCGTTATAGCCACTTGCAGCAATTCCCAGGATAATGACGTCACGCTGATGTGAAAAATTAACCCTTTGTTTTACCAATTATTGCTGCTCGTGCATTAAGGAATAAACTTAGAAAAGAGCGTGATTTTGATTGTGTTTGTCAGTGGTGTCCATGTGAACAAATGAAATTATGTTTTCATGCATGGATCTTAACAGTTTCTTTTATTCTGGAAACGCAGGATGTAAAAGACAAGCGGAAATTCAAGAAGGTAAGAACAGAACTCGAGATAAATCAAATAAAAAGTAAAATGAATTGCAATGCATATTTCAGACTACACGCAATGATCGCACGAACACATAAATATACAGAGAGAGAGAGAGAGAGAGAGAGAGAGAGAGAGAGAGAGAGAGGTTTAATGGGCTAGTTTAAGTTAGAAGTGGTTGCGCCACCTGGGTGTACACTGTATTGCATGCTACTTGAAATAGAAATAAAAAATTAAATTACCTTTTATTCTATCATAACAGTATCACAATAGCAATATAAAGTTTTATATAGATCTAATATGTATGGTTCGCAATGTACTTGGCAAACATGACAAAAATCTTTAACTGTGCTTTTGTTTCTCTGTAAATGTGTTGAATTTAATTGTATTTGTAAAGATATATGTTGGCCTTAAGGAGATTTATATAATGATATGATGTATGCTTAATGTGACAACCTGGGAAAGGCTCAGATCTTTTCACTAAGTGCTTGTGGTTAATCGCACATACTAGGGTATGTTCGTTACACATTAAGAAAAAATCAACAGCAGCAACGATAACACATGTTTAACGTAGAGAAATCAGTTTTCTTTTATAAGATGGCCGCGGCAAGTTTGACGTATATTGAACACCGTGCTTTCTGATCTTCTTGCACGACCAGACACCAGAAATACCTCCAGAAAGAGTAATTGAACTTTCTCAAACAGTTCCGAACTATTTCTGAATATTTCTTTGTTTCAATTTGTTCATGACTTAAATTATGGCCATGGATATAGCAGCCATTTTGATTCTAGCAGCGATACAACCTAGGCTATTTAAGAACATTCGATAGAAACACTGTTGCATGACCAATTGTTATAAAGGGTTGCGATGAGGACTTTTAAACTCAAAGTGTTTGATTCAATTCAATTATCTTTGAACGTTAATTAGAGTCGTAAGATTTTATTCAACGCGAGTACATTACTGGAAATTCATATTCTGAGACTGGGTTTTCTTATCTCAAAGGTAGTGCACTGGCTTTGTTTTATAGATTATGAACTTAAGTGATCATGAAACACGATTATGTGTTTTCGATTAGGAGTTGGAATCTGACTGCTCTAAAAATAGCAAAGTATTGTCGTACAGTATTAAAGAACTTGGTACGTGTATGTCTTTTACATTTTCTTATCTGTTTCCCACGACAAAGATTAAATCAACACGCCAGTTATGGATCAGATTGAAAGAAAATGATTTATGATTCATACTAGTTTCACAGTATTGTTGTTCTAATCCAAATTACATCCACTTAAATGTCTACAAGCGTATAGATGGGTGAACGAGAATATGTCTCATGTGGTTCGACGTACAACATGACAAAATGATCATAAACTATAGCCTACTCTTCGTTGTTAATTTATTCCTTGTTATACCCGAATGCTTGAAATCGTCATTCAGAAAGTTTTATATTCTATAAGCTCATTAGACATTATGGGGTCTATAAGGTGAGCTCATTAGACATTATGGGGTCTATAAGGTGAGGTCATTAGACATTATGGGGTCTATAAGGTGAGCTCATTAGACATTATGGGGTCTATACACAAGCTCATTAGACATTATGGGGTCTATATGGTGAGCTCATTAGGCATTATGGGGTCTATAAGGTGAGCTCCATTATGGGACCCCCCTCCTCTCAAGAATGTTGGTGGATATACTGGAACAGGCATTTTTGAAGTGACTGTCCATTGCTCGTTAGATCAAGAATACATATAATTTTCAACTTGCATCTACAATTTTACTGACCTCAAGGGCTTACATATAACGTTAGCAATGGGTATGCCATGCAAACAGGGAGCGCTGAGTCCTTCCGGCCACCAGGCCCCAACCCTCCAGGGATTTGCAACTGCTTTCCATGATGAGACTGTTATCTTTCCCAGATTGTTATTTGTATTAGGACTTGGATTTTTTCGGATACCCCTTGGTTCCTCTCTGATTTTTGTTCACGTGTCATAAGCTTTCAGAATTTACAGGCTATCAATTCTTTCTTCATTTGAAAATAAAGAGATTTGGTAGCTAAATGTTTGCGGTCTAGGGAGATTTGATAATGCATATGTATCAACACATATGTTGCTAACAAATTTAACTTTTTTTCTTCAAATATTAGTATTTTTTCAGGATTATATCTCACCTGCCTGGAAATAAACCATACATAAACATTAAATCAGAGCAATACCATCTTTTTTACCCTGTGTTTTGAACTTCAACCCACTTTGCATTATTTTTCTGGACTTATTCAAATTTTTAAGTCATCATTTCTATTCTTTATCAATGAAATCAATATGCAAAATCAACATAAGTTACGAGCCAATTAAGAACAATTGTTATTGTTCAGTTTGTTCATCTGCGGAAAATACAGCAGATACTTTAAAATGAATGATTAGTTCTTCTAATAGTTACGACCTTCGATATGTATTCCAGTCCTGTTATCATTGTGAATCATGATAAAACGATAAATAAATAAATTTACGATGCAATTGTTGTCAGTGTGTTAGAGAGAGTAGAACGTTTCATTTTATTTATAAGTGACATAAATTACTTCCCTTGGCTTTGAGATCGCATTTAATTAGCGGATATAGAATTTTTCTAGGTAAACAAATTTCAGTTGTGGTAGTGGGTCGACCTTGTGGCAAAGAAAAAAGAACCAACTCTTTTGTCCAAATGATTGTACATTTATATACGTTGCCAGTTCCAGTGGTTCGGACATCCTCGTCCCCTCTAGCTCCACGCATTGCTTGCATCACTTATAATGTTGCAGTTGCGCGTGTCAAAAGCCACAATTTATGTTGATGGTAATATCGGAATGACATTCCCTTGCTCCAAATGAATCCAGAGGGAACAGTAAAATCCAAAGGAAAAAGCTAAAAGACGCATAACACAAATGATGCTACAAATAAGAAGTTGATTTTAACGAAAAGTTACTTCCTGTTTTACAGAAGCTGTAAATATACCAAACCGGAAGTATCGTCAGATCATAAGCAATCCGTGATGTATGCTAATTCAGAAACTCATTTCTGAGATAATCAATTCTTGTGATATAACATAAGTAAGATAAAAAAATGATTAGAATGAATGAAATAAATGTACCGGGTATTGCATGCTAACAAGAGGCACTGGCCTTCTGCGAGCTACTGGGGTAATTCCATTTGGGATTTGCAATTGCTCTATACGTTAAGCTTGTGACTGTTCTGGGCCGGGTCTGGGTTACCTTATATCTTGGTACATGTATATCATTTTACTCCGCCTCATATGCTCTTCTTACCCCCTTTTCCCCATCATTCTTTGCTTTCAAACGTGAACTTGTTCATCATCATATCAGGAAAGAGAATAGAAGTTTTTTTACTGCATGCAATTTGTTGAATAATAGAAGCTTATATTGGTGCGATGAGTGGACAGGGAAATCTCGTCCCGAGTGGTAAAGATATGTTTGTTCAATCCGATGGTTTACCGAGGGTTTCCATTCAACACACCTATATTTGATTATTTTTCTCCCACACTTCCACGACCAGAGATTATTTACACCCTGAATTAAATATAAAGTGCAGTCATTAAATTCCTATATGTGACGTCATTGCGTGTGTGAACTGTCTTCCCTTACGGAAAGAAAGAGTTATCTTTTCACCGGTAAAAATTGTCTTTGACGGCCAAATGTGTACCAATATAATTTATCAATTTCTCTTCTTCCCAACTTACCAGAGAACGAGAGTAAAGAGTAGAAGTATTGTTATTTTTATTTGCAACAGCCTCTCTAACAATACTTTCACCCACACATCAATGTAGCGTTTGGTAAATATGCCAAAAAATGTAAAGGATATTCAAAGTGTAAACCACATATATACAAAGGGACATTCTTCGTATTGCTACAATTGTTGTTAATAATCATTGTCCATTGTCCGGCATTCTCATATTCTTGACTGTCTAATTAAATCATTTTATGAAAAAGATAATTGCTTGTAAACGAAAAATTGTATCTCAATGTCATAAGCATTAATTGCTGGTTGCTCCGAAGGTTACAATGTGATCGAGTAGTAAATCTAGGATCGAAAAATTTTACATTTGTTTGTAGTAAACAAAACACATATGTACGAAATTGTAAAAAAATGAATACAGAAAAAAGACAATGAAATAAAATAAACCTGTATTTTTTAATTAGTTCTAATTAACCTTTAGCATAACAGAACATTTAAAAGAGATTAAGAAATAAGAAATATATTTTTGTCAAAAAAATAAATAAATAAAATCCAGAGGAAATTATGACAACAATTACGCAGTTTAAATTGTAATATAATGTTTAACATACATAAATACCTGATAATGTGCCTATAGGATGCGTATGTGCGCGTTTTATCACATTTGTTTGAAGAAATACGCATTTATAATACATGTACAACGTAGTCACTTTTTTCATGTATTCTTTGATGTCTAATAACACGCACATCTATTCGTGCAACTCAGGTTATCACTTCATATAGAGAACACACAAATATAGACTTAAATGCAGTCATAATGGAAATACTATTTTATTTTGTGTTTAATAATTCTTTTTACCAAAAGTAATTCTACTTTAAGTGTATAAATTCACGCTAATTTCCACCAAATTTTGAAAAGTTATCTTTCCTTTGTATTTTCACAGAAAAAAAGGGATTAAAGCTTCGGTTTAATTTCACATACAGATATATGTAGTAAGCTCCGTCAATTCATAAATAGATAAAATGTCTTGAGTGAGTAGGAAGTACAGATAACAACAAAGCATTGTATTTAGTTATAATGTTATCTTACAGGGGTTCGTGTTACACTATTTTTAGTTATAAGTGTATTTGTGTATTTCTCTTTGTAATTTTATTTCCGTTTTGTTTTGGCCACGATTTTGTCTGTCGTTGACTTATTCTATTTGGAATGCCCCTTGGTATCTTCTATTTCACCCATTTTACGACACCGGCCGTGTTCACGAGAACACCCGTTCGTACTCTCTTCTGGTCGGCTGAACATGTCATAGAATAGGTTACATGGTCGTTAAAATGACTCCTTTATACAATATGGTATCTAGTTATCGATGATGATGGATGATAATTTGGCTTGAGACCAATTTGGACCATTCGAAACGGTGGATAAGTTTCCTCATTACATGATGTAGCTTCTGTTATAGAATGTTACTAGTGATTTTAGCAGGAAGAATATGCTGGCACTTCTCAGCACCTGAGCCAACTCTATTTCCTAAGTACAGCCTGAGCCAACTCTATTTCCTAAGTACAGCCTGAGCCAACTCTATTTCCTACAGTTTCGTTTTCATGAAGATTTTCTGAAGTTTCTATTTATTTATTTCGTTTGGTTTCAAGGTTTTGAATTTCATTATGTGTAATGGATTTTCAAACAAAAAGTATATTAAAAGGTAAACGAACATTAATCCATCTCATAATTCCTAAGACAAAAGAAACAGTTGGGCAAACACAGACCCTTGGCCACAACGAAGTGGGGTCAGGTGCCTAGGAGGAGTAAGCATCCCCCTGTTGACCAGTCATATCCGTCGTGAGTCCTATATCTTGATCAGGTAACGGAGTAATCCGTAGTCAGAATCAGTGTGTAAAGATCGGCTGTGTCAATCCTACACACCTTTTATCTTAGGTCAAAGTTTTTCATTAATCAAATTAAGGACAGTTCTTAGAGAAATACATTATGGCATAATAAAACTATTTTTTTAAGATTTATTGTTTTACAGGAGTTTTCTGAGCAAATAATCGCTAATTGATGCGTATCAAGAATAAATGGTAATCAGATGTAATATATACTAGCAAATACATCGTACATGAGGGGTGAAATAGTTTTGGGAGTCCCAGTCCATATGTTTCATGCATTTGTTACATCTGTTTTCGCTACTTTACCATGTTTTTGTGACATAACAACCGTGCTTGTTATTTCTTTTTTACCGAATATTAATAAGTCATGCCATATGGTTTCTTAATTTACAACAAAGTATTGTCATATTGACATTTGCTGAGCATTAACAAAAGACAGTAGGTTAAGATGAAGTTGATCAAACCTTAATGGCACCGGGAACAAGAATATTTTGACTTTTAATCACGTGAGGACACTTTTGGAAGTCCTTATTGAACTTCGGTTTCTTTGGTGACCCGAGTGTAGCCGTTCACACACAATTCTTGCTCCCCTGACATTTGATATCATGTCAGGATTTTCGGATTTTGTCTAATTGACATGAGATTTGAATTTTGTAAGTGACTCTGATTTGTTGTTCTGATCCAAAGCATCACGAAATTTAACGTAGCTTTGGGAAAAAATTCCTAGTAATTTTCTCATTGTTGGTAACGCTTCAGGTATTAAAAACCTGTCGAGCAGCAAAATGCTGGAAACTCCAAAATGTGAAGCATTATGAAATATATTTTAGCCTCATATTCTGACCTCCAGTTGTTATTGGTGAAACTAGATAATCTTCGTTTTGTCTCAGTTTAACCTAGAATCCAAAAAAATATCGAATTTCCCTTGACCCTATGATCTTTATTTTGAAGTCTAATACCTTCGGAAATAAATGCCTTTTATGTTCCTTGAGTGGAATATAAACTTGCCAAGAAGACTGAACTTGTTTTTTGTCAAAGGCAGATAAAAGCAGAACACCGATATTAGAATGAATAATGTCATTTATTCAGTAAATGACGAAAAAACGTATATACAAGATAGGGGGTCATACAAACATGCAGAAAACATTTGTAATACCTTGCATGTGCTGGATCATGTAACCATGACCCCCT
>JACSZP010047458.1:15911-29177 GCA_016161895.1 Pinna nobilis | reverse complement strand
AGGTGGATACTTTTAATTGACAATGTATTCAAAATGTGTAAAATATCAGTCTTTATCAAGAACCTGCTTTTTATCACACTAGAAGAATGCTTAGCAACTGTGCATTGCTAGCCATTAGGAAGTAAACGGGTACTCTGCCCCACTTCGTTTGAGATAGCAAAAACCAGACTGGAACCAGTCTAGTAGATGTACAATCTTTGTTTTAAGCTGAATACCAGTTACCCAATGTATTGATAGTATGTCAGGTTAAATAGAACTCGAGGAAAGGGTTCACAGACACACAGAGTTGCTAGTTGCCGGTCAGGACTTAATTATCAGAATCATGACAAAATACTCAAAGTTAGACTTGAGCCCAAAATGTAACTTTTCTGGATGTAAAACAGTGAAACAAATATGAATATGTGCTAAGAGAAGAAGTGAGAGAATCACAAGTGTGGTACCATATCTGAAAATTAAAGCAAATTGATACTGTATACATGGTTATTTTCACCCCGTGTTATTTTTGCCCCACTTGCAAATAGTTTCGCCCCATTTTAAATTCTTATCATAATTCTATTTAGTGATTTTACCATTTCAAATTCACCCAGTTCTGAATTCACCCATTGACAATGAGGGCAAAAGGCGCAAAAATAAAAGGGGGGCAAACATTTCCCTGTTAACAGTAATTTACATGAACACATGCAAATCATTCTCATACTTGTCAACTCCACCGGTTTTGTCAGTAGATTGCTTTTTTACATCATTGCTAGACCAATGTTTACATTTCATGGTCTTTCATCCCATCTATTCTAATAAAAAAAAAAGACCCCCAGAATACATGAAATTGCACTGTGAGTAGTTCAAAAATATTGAGAAATATCCCCTGACCCCTACCAACACGAGGGGTACATGTACCCCCTCTATATGCTCTCCCTATTCTGACACAAAATCGACCCTAGAGAAATTTTGTATTTAACTTATCAAAGAAATTAATATCCTGCTGTAACAGTTGCTCCTTGTTAAGGCCCCCCTCTCATATTAAAGGTCATCTCAACTTGGGCTGTTTAAAAAATTTTGATGAAAGCAAACCTCACTAAAGAGACCATCTCGCTTATCAGACCACTAGTATCTATGTTAAGAAGGAGAAGGTCAAATATTAACATTTTGACAGGAGAATTTAATTAATAGCAAATGTTGAGTGAGAATAAGGGATTTGACATCCTGATCTCCATTGGATGCAACAGGGCAGGTGACTTAAAAATTTCACTATCCTCTCTTTACAATGTCAAATTGTATTGCTACAGTGAACAACTATTATGCTAGATGTCTATTGGCAAATGTGACAAAGCAATTAGTAATTTATAGCCTATTTGAAACAATTTTCTGAAATATTCAATTTCATGTAATGCTCTACTTAATGTCTTTTTCTAGTCAATTCATCATTTATTTTCCCCCACCAAAGTAGATCTTAAGAATTCTAGAGAGTTTTGGCCAGGTATAAGTATCTGTAACATAACATAAAACTTAACAATATCCCTAAATCAACATACATTTCAAACAGAATTTCATCTACAATATCTAATGAGTAAAAAATGCTCAGACCTATTACAACAGTTGAAAAAGTAAAAATTCAGATTGAAGTTGCCAGTTTTTTTTACTCTCTTTTTTAAATATTTCTTGCAAACAAATTGACATAAACATATAGGGTCATACAAATACACTTTCTCATTTTTATTCAATGCTTGTCTAGATCTTATAGAAATGAAACTGATCAAGTCACCTTATTTGTATGGCTTTGATATATTCAATAACAATACAAGATGCAATGGATTAAAGTTTTAAAATCTGAGAGCAGCAAGCCCAGCAGACCAGTGTTTCCCTCCATATGGGATAAAACATTCAAATCATATCATTCATGGTAGTCGCAAAATATACATGTGTTAATCCAATCAGCAAAAGTCACATGAGTTGGCCTAGGAGAAAAGCTATCCAAACACTCTCTTGATTTTCACTCATATCTCAGAAATTATGATTACTCACACTTCATGTACACACATCATTTAATCCAAAAATCTGTACATGTATGAAATCTTAAATGACTCATTTTAAAAAAAAATGTATTCATATACATGTATTCCCCCTTTTCTCCCTTGCTACACTGCTGCCAGGGAATCCCTCCCTAATGCATCTCTGAATAACCATCAAGATTTGCTGAGAAGAAATGACAATAGTTTACTAATGGTCCACAGCATTTAGGTGTTGGTACCTGACCAACCGGCTCAATTGACTAGAATTCCCATGAAACACCTGAGTAACAGATTTTACATTTGTTATTCTGTCAATCACCACAGATGAAAGTAACGTCACCACAAAATTGCAATAAATAAAACAATCTGAACAAGCTCTGTGTTATCAATATTGCAAATATCACAGAGCATCACACTATGGTTATGATGATGAAATAATCTATTTATAGTACTTGCCAACTATCAAAAGTACATAGCCATACCGGTGAATAAGTAACATCTTCCATTGTAATTTATGTGTAAAAAAGAAAAAATAGCTGAACGAGTACCCAGCATCACAGTTGGGACCAAGTCAATACAGTCTAATTAAAAATTGATCATCAGTGTGCTCTTCTTTCATAACATGTTGTATGCAGATCTAGTAAAACCCCAATGAAAGGTCAACTCATTCAAATCTTCTATTAGCTATTTTATATTACAAATAACACCAATTTCCCAAGATGAAAGTTTTGTAAGTGTCAAGTAACCAGTTTTGAAGAGTGTAAGGATAAGAGTGCAAATAACAATCAACAAATAAAACTTATCTTCATTGCTCTTATTTAATTGAAAATGTCATTGTACAGCTTCGACGATGTTTACTTTTGCTGCACTAGAAAAGCTGTTGTTCTTTGATTTCTGGTTTGTGTGTGACACAGACAATCATTCAGGGTCACAGATTTAGATTCCTCAGCGAAACAAAATATTGGACAATATTATTGACAGGGTTCATAGGATATGACCTCTCATTCAGGTTTCTGTACATTTATAGCAGACACGGTTGAAACAGAGCGCACTGAAGATGTGATTCTAATTAGATCGAGGTCAATAGGAATAAAAACAAGCAACAAAGAACTACCATCTAAACAATGAGAATGTAAAAGACTTCCTATACAAATTGCACAACAGTCATTGGAAACACGCTAGAAGAGACCTCTACTTTTAGGAAGTCCGCAATGAATATAAATAGACATGTAAATCACTCACTAATGATAGCACTTACAGACGACTCACATTCATTTCTGATGCCAATCACACGGGTGTAAGAAAAAGACAGAAATTTCACAATATGTATATTCATATATTAAATGACTTATTTACAGAATATATATTTACAGCAAATGTTTATATATGCAAGTATGATATACCTTTTCACATCTGCCTATGTTTATAGCAGCTGGAAAGTTTGGACACAAAGGGCAGGGAGACACGAGCTTCTCATACGACCTACAAATCTACCACTTTGAAAAACTACGGTTGTGAAAAAAACTTCACAGGATTTAGTGTTGCCACACAATACACGTAAAACATCGACTTTCATACAACTGACATTGTCAACAGATAAAGAATGAACATGAAACAGCAGAACTTTTTATGGGTGAGTTTTAGAGTATAAACTTCCATAGAGACTTCAAAAGAAAATAAGAAAGATTCTGTTTATTCTTATGTACAAGTTATGATGAATTTCTAAACAGCATCAGTAATATTCAGACAATATTTGTCACATTCCACCTCTAAAAGTGAAATAAATTGCTGCTCATCAGGGGTATGCTGACATCAGGCTTGACATCATTACAGAAGAAGAAGCCATTTTTCTTTCTGCAATTTTGAATATGATAATGTAGATCCTGTATAACTAACAGAATTTTATATTTGCATACTTACATGGGAGCACTGAGTTGCGAAAAATAAAGTTCTTACTTCACATTCTACCCTGACAATCTGGTGCAGTGTAAAACATTATCTTCTAAAAGCATTCTCACAAAAAAATATTCTCGCCAATCCATGTATATAAAAAACAACTGACTTCCCATATTAAAGTTCCACAAAATTTTGGTGATCTCCATACATATCCACCACAAATTGAAAATTGTGTCATAAACAAATATGCTTTGAAAATTTCAAGTCAAAGATTTATTAAATTTTTCTATGTATGACCAAAGACGTCCAATGGGAAACCTATAGTCATGAATCTCAAAAAGGCAAGTCTAAAATTTAAAAAAAAGCTCAAAATACTATTTAAAATATTCAAAAGGGTGGGAGTAATTCCATATAAATAAAATTTATGTGTCTCAGATGACAGAACATGATCTTATTTTTGCTTATTGTTGTTTTGTGTCATTCTCTTTAACCAATAAGACATTAAGTTGCAGTCAGCTTTTAATATTGATTACCGGTACTGTAAGTCCAACTGTATTAGAGTATCAGTCAAGTACCGTCATCATAGCATACAAATTATAAATCTGGGAGGGGATGGGAAGAAAACAAAACATACTGAAAATCCTAACTGAGAATCAGATATATGACCCTTGTTGAAAGCAAATGCTCCATGTTAATGTTACTGATCCAAAAACAACATGAATTTCCCTCTAAATCTGTTTGTCCTTATGATATGCAAACCATATGATCTGCCTTTATTATCACATAAGAAATAGGACTTTTCTTCTGGGTCAGGAATGGAATGTTGGGAGGGAAGTCATTTGAATATGTTCTATAAGTCTTTTTTAACTAAGAGAGTTAGTCCTTGAGCTACAGAATGAAATTTATGTTTTTCATGGCAAGGCAAGGATGCTTGTGAATCTAATATGGCAGAGAGAGAAGCTGCCACCTAAATATACATCCAGGTCTGTTACTTACCCTTCCAGAGGAGGGTGTGGGAGAATGTTTTGAGACAGAAAGTGTTTTTTTATATTGTCATGCTGTTGTTTATTGTCCCACTCTAGAATTTGTCACTCGTATGGAGACATCACTGAATGCTGATACAGAGTTTCAGGTTTTGGCCTATCCACAGTAGACACAGAGTAGAGAAGGACCTTTTACATGCCAACATCCCCACTATGACAAAGAACCTCAAAGATTACTCTACAGAAAGTTCCTTTTCCTCCCTAATTTTCAGATACATAAATATCTTTTAGCCAACAAAGTGAAAGTTTAATATACAAAATAAGGAATCTTTCTCAAGAACTTTTCCTGAAATCTTAATACATTTGTAACAATGGTTTACTCCACTCCATTTAGATAAAAAAAAAAACATGTGAATTTTGTTTTCTGCTCTATAACATAAGAAAAATGTTTCCATAAAATGCTTTTCCCACTTGAATGGATTTACTAGGCTTCTACACCTTAACCCATCTGAGAAAAATAACTACAAGCTCAGCTGTGAAGTTATTGGTGTAAAACCTAAAAAAAATTTCCTAATGTAAAGATTCGTTTAAAAAATCAGGGGTCACTTAAAATACCATAAAATTGAATTGGAAAAACGGATAGAAGAAAAAAATCAAAAGCGTTTACATTTTACCTGAACTAGTGTATTTAGCTGTACAAATTTTGTGAAAAATTCTCTAAAATATCAATTCAAAAGTAAAAGTAGTTAAAAGAGTAAAAAATCGAGGAAAGATATGAGATATCCCTAAAAGGGCTGAGATTCAGTAATTAAATACGTTGATTGAATATCTTACAAAGAGAACAAAATCATGTGCATTACTGCAGATATTTTTTTGTCGATAAAATGCAACAATGTTAAAAAGGGAATTGAAAACATTGTAAGAACATACAGCCTACTACAGTATTGATCTATGGCCAATAAAACAACAGATTAATAATAGTACATTTTCCTTGTTTACATAAAATCATTTCATCTTTTATAAAAGCTGTTGACATGACATTGGTCGGTGATGATACTTCCTCTCAACAAATTCTTGCGCATTATTCACTTTTACTAAATACCAGATATCTATATACAATTAACATATGCATGTCATTTCAATAATATAAAATATTTCTTTCCTTTTGTCTGAAATACTCAGTAAAAATAACTTGGAATAAAAGGCATGTTATACAAACAATGTCTTTAGGAGACAGTTAATATATGGCATAATATTCATGGCTACTGTGACAGTGACCTAGTCATTGAAATAGATCATTGCTAAAAAATCATGTGAGACACAGATAACTTGTCTGCTATTATAAAGTCATTACTCTTCTGTTTACTTTTCTGAATTAACTAAAGATATTTCAAACTACTACATTCTTGCATACACAACACGTCACAAGATCAATATGATAAGCCAGATAAAATAATCATGGATCATTGAAATGTGGGTAATAGAAACAGAGTACAAGTGTGCTTATTCAGAGCAAGTACAGTGAAACCTCATCAAAAGACCACCTCACTTAGGAGACCACCTCGCCTATCAGCCCATTAATGGCCATCAAAATTCAGTCTGTCTTATCACTTTTTAAGGATTTTTCAACCTCACTTGGAAAACCACCTCACTAATCAGACCATTTTTAGCCAGTCACTTATGTGGCCTTAATAGTGAGGTTCCTCTATACTTAGGAGACCACCTCACTAATCAGATCATTTTTAGCCAGTCACTTGGGTGGTTTTAATAGCGAGGTTCCTCTGTACTTAGGAGACCATCTCACTAATCAGATCATTTTTAGTCAGTCACTTGGGTGGTCTTAATAGTGAGGTTCCACTGTACTTAGGAGACTATCTCAGTAATCAGAAAATTTTTAGCCAGTCCCTTGGGTGGTCTTAATAGCGAGGTTCCACTGTACTTAGGAGACCATCTCACTAATCAGATCATTTTTAGCCAGTCACTTGGGTCGTCTTAATAGTGAGGTTACACTGTATCTAAAATCATCCTTTGTATGCACAGTGTTGCCCTTTTGTGTAGTTACAATATATAACTGTTGAGATGGCAATGGGTCAATGGATTAGCTTTGTTAGCAGAGAAAAAAAAGCCATTAGATATGGCCATAAATTATTCATTCATACTAAGTCTTTATTAAATCAGTTTTATAACCTTGTTCCAGTAGTCTACCTAATTTTCTAAAAATTATTTCCAGCAATCTTATCAATACAAAGTATAGACGAAAGTTGAATTTTCACTGGATTATTTTCTTCACTTTTTTTCTACCAGAATAAATGAAGACGATGGTACATTTATAATTGGAGTGTCCACTCTTAATGTAACTCATGCTCAGTGTTGAAACGATATAACTATAGTGTAAAAATAAGGTTACATTTCATCAAATTTAGTAAAATGTTGCTGAATACACACCTTCCTGTTAAAAATGACTGCAGCCTGATATAAAGTACATAGGGACCTTTTTAAAAGACCCGTCTTTTAGTCTGTATACCACTACAGAAGATCTAGTTTTGAGAGAGCACCCCTGCATCTATGAAGTCTTTCATGAAAGGTGGTCATGCAAGGCAGGTTCTATTTCAAGTGAAAATAATAGATTGTTTCTCCATGGGGGATCCCTGGTGACAAGAGATCTCTCATGACAGTGGTCTCTCAAGACAGGTGCCCCTATACCCTAGCCTACATTTTCCTCACTAATGGTAATATTTCAATAATCATTCCACTATTACTCATAAGATTTGGTGGTCTTACATGCTTTGTTGAGGTTTTGTTGTAGTGTGAATGCAGGAATTCTGATAAAAAATGCAGGGAATATCGGTGCACAATTATTTTTCATAAAAAAAGGTCAAAGGTTTATGAGTCTCTATGGGGAATATTGGTTTCAATGAATGTACCTAAAAATTGGTTGACATATTTGAACATTTCATAACATTCTGGGAGTGCTTTACATGTGCAAAACTTGGCATGGAGACAAATATCTAATAAGCATAAAATAAAAGAAAACATGAATTATTTTCTTTTCCCACAAAAAGAGCAAGATTTTTTCAATCAAAGATCACTGATCCAAAGTATCAAAAGGCTAAGACAAAAAAGACTGGCTTTTTCTCTGTCACATCAAACTTGAAACACAGTGGAACTTGGAGTAAACCCCATCTTACCAGAGATATCATGTAACACTATTATCTTCAAAATTCAGCCAAATTATTATCATTTTAGACAAATAGGACCTAATATCGTATTCAGGGAGTGTCAAGAAAATCTCAATTCAAGTACCAATGATACACAAAAACAAGGCTGGCCAATTCATGGGTATTAATTGCCATGGAAATAAGGATTGATATTTTGTTATCCCATCCAGAATATGGTGTTTGATCCTGTTTGTCACATCCCATCCTGTTCATCATTTGTTATCAATTCAAAGTCAACTTGAGTAAAATGTTAGACATGCATTAGGCCTAGTTTGTAATCATTCAGTGTAAGCTACAGGGTGAGATAACAAAATCTCTTCCATGCAAAATTGAGGATTTTTCTGTCAAAAATGTGATCTGATTTAATAATCAGCTTTAATGCTAAGTAATTACGGTTAAATTAAATTAAACCCTAGGTGCTAAAGAAGTGTAGGACATACATTCAGAATTTTCCTTCTTTTCTGAATAAAAACTTTAAGCTTTGTAATTTGCTGCACAGGTGGGCAAGGTAACATATACATACTATCAGCAGTCCAAAAGAAGGTGCATTTCTCTTAAATATGGCTATAACTGCAACTACATCAAAATCGTTCACATCAAATGATGTATAAAATTGTCTTGCAAGTCAGATCAAACTTCAAGAGATCACAGAAAAAATTCCAGATTTTTAAAGTTTTGAAAAATTCTTTTTGTTTACAGAGTGAATGAGTATCTAATTTTTACTAGTGAAGCTCTCTAATCCATGAACGCAGCACTGATCAGGTAGGCTAATACACTGCCTCAATGCAGTGAGTATAAATACCAGATAAATTGCTACATAGCAATAGCCAGGTTTTGAGTTCATTTCAAATACCATTTTTGCTTCATTTTGAAAAAAGACCACCAAAAAAATGGTTCCACAATAACACGACCATTTTCAGATAATCTAGGTCAGTAACAATTCATTTGTCGCATAAAAAGGGATAAGGATCGTACTTAACATGGTAAGTGTCTCACAGGAGACCAAACTAATAAATATCTTATTTTTATAAGTTTCATGTGAAATATAATTTCAAAGAAATCAACAGAATTGCAAGATTCAATCTCATTGCAACTTCATGCATACATTGGAGCTACATATATGGAACAAATTGCTCTTAGTGTATCTAGTTACAGACTAAAAACAGTAACCTGGATGATCTCGAGACTTGGCTTTTAGTTTGGTTTGGCTAAAGCAAAACATGAGACTAACATCCTATATGAGAGCAAAAAAAAACAACAGTAGTTAGAAAATGTACATAATTGTAGATAAGTAATTCTTAACACACTGTGAAAAGTGGAAGAGAACCTGTTTTCTACAAAATTCTTCAGCAATATCTGAATTTATATATTTGGGAAGATATTTTGATGTGACATGTTCTACATATACTCCAAAAATGACCATCCAATGGGCACCTTTCTTACATTTTCCTTCGGAATGCATGAAAGTAAAAATCTATATATAGATTTAGCGTCTCACATATAATATATGATGCTACTGACAAATGTACCTGTTCCAAACATTCAGTAAATGACTTTTGAATTAATAGACACACCTATAGCATGCAATACAGGTAAACAAACTTATCACCTGCACATATATATTCACACCTGGATGAAGTGTTTGCATTTCTTAACCTCAATGACATTACAACCAAACTGGTATTGTTAAACTTTGATTTGTGTCCTCGCTAGTTTTACATGTAACACATAAGGACGATCACAGTCACCTTGTTGACTTTAATATCACCGCAATGTTTCCACAAATATGCTGTTTCTTCACTTGAATGAAATCACATATTTCCCCGTTGATCACAGTCATAAAAACTCTTTACAATCACCACCTTTATTCATGTCTGGCTTTATGATGTCATGGATGATCACAATCACCGAAAAGTTTTGAACAAACTTTCATCTGAGTAGTAATGCTGTTGTCGTGTGCTAAATTGTAAATGATGAAACGTGTTACGAAAAAGAGAAAATAAATCGGACAATTCCTCCAAATGGTGACACCATGACGACACTGGAACTGTACAGCAACAAACAAAATCGTCCATCGGATACAATACATACACACAAAATACATGACTGTTCCTCTATAACGATGTCAATTTCAAAACAGAAAACATTTGAAAATTGCGTACAGAATTCACCTCATGGATCACTATCAACATGAAAACGAACATGACATTCTCTGACGTAAATATATCTAGTTAGTCCACAAACAGAAGTTGAGTCACTTGGCTGTTCATCTAATTACACTTGTATGACTAGAATTAGAAAGACATGGAATTGGCAATATAACTGAAATAATGAATGGATGCTGGAAACAAATGATGCACCTCAAATGAACGTCTACGATATGTGTATATACGTATATATACATATCTATACAGCTATACATATGTATATATAAATATATATCCTCTACAGGGGTCAATGGATATCGGAAGTTGGACAGTTCAGTTTGCCATAGTCAGGATTAATGAAAGAAAATCCATTGAATTCCTCTTGATTGATCGCCTTGACAACGGCTGGATCTACTGGTGTTAGGGTGGGCTCTTCAGACGTGAAATCTTTGTCAAAGTTGTTAGCATCAGTTTTGGATTTCTACAAAAAAGAAAAGAAAAGAACATTAAGATTCAGACAGTTTCAGGTAAGATAAATTGATAACACATTCACAAATTAAGATCATGACCATTGATGAGAAAATATTGTCTTCACTTTTTGTTGTCTATTTCAATACGATTTCAGCCTCTAACTTAGCCTTCCGTTGAGACAGATAAAACTGATGTTCCATGGCATAGTAGGTAATCACACCCTAAAACCCCTCCCTACTAACTGGCTTCAATTCTGAGCACAGGCCAAAGTCTTAAGTACCTGATCAGGGCTGGGCACCATAAAACTTGTGAATTTACTTAAGTCTGAAAAGATTCTCAAATCCAGCCCATCCTGAATTTTGATTGGCCGAGAGACTGGATTCTCAGACTTAAGTCACTTTCAAGTTTTATGGTGCCTAGCCCAGGACTCATGTTGTGCTTCATATGATTAAAACATTCTCAACAACAGCTGTTGAATTGAAAGAAAATTAAATGCCCTCAAAATCTGAGTACATTGGCATTAGTGTCACCTGAATGGTTAAGTGTATAATGTACACTTTTCATGACATTTACATCTACCAGAGAGACCCTATAGTTGAAATGTTGCACTACAAGTCTAAAAGTATTTGTGAATCAACTTAAACTAGAAATGAAGTGTGAAGGATTAAAGACCACACTCTTCATTTCTAGTTTAAGTTTACTTCTTTAATCCTCCCCTTTTCTATCTCCTTTGCTTCTGTCTAGGAATGAAAGTGAGTGAACGTAAGCAGGAAGAATGCATGTGAACTATAAGCCAGCCAATCCCCAGACTCCCTGGCCAGGTGGAGATGTAAGGGTGTAAAAATCCTGGCTATATTTCACTCGAATAAATGTTGAAAAAAAAGAAAAAGAAATGAAGAGTGTGTGTGTGTGTAAGACACATATATAATGACCCTGTCTATGGGTATGTTCCTTGTATGCAGCTCGTATGAAACAAATGTCTAAGTCAAAATACTGTCATTTTCAAAATGTCTAAAGAAAAGAATCTAAGTCTTATGGACATGCACAACTCCATTATGTATTTAAACATCTATCAAAATATAACAGCTATGGCTCCAAAAATACGATAGTAGGTGATAATTTGACAATACAAATATCTATATTCTGACGGAGGGAAAATAGACTGTGCTAAATCAATATCGCATATGACATTTTGTCAATTGGACCTATATTAAACATAAACCAAGTAACCAACACTTCTTTTCCACCAATGAAATTGCACATCGCTAAATGATAGCAAGTTTTCAAACAATGGCATGGCAAATAAAAAATCAATTACACAGTGAATAAAATGGTACTTACAATTTTAGGTTTAAACGGTGGTTTAACTTTCCTTTGTTCTAGAGCATCCCAGTCTATCTTGTCATGGAAGAAGGGATGTACTAAGATTGCCTTCTCTCCTCCATGGGCCTTCACACACCCAAGACGCTTTGCTGGATTTTTTGTCATAAACTGAAATAAGAAAACAAAAGACATATAGTGTACATGTTTAGAATTTATCAACTTGGGTTTAGTGTTTTAAATTTTCTTCTTTCCATGCATTTTACACCACCTTCCACAAAATTCACTCACAGTACACATGAAAGGCATCCAGCAGACATGGGCAATAATTATAGGTTATTGACTAAATATGGAGGAATAAGCCCGCTCGAGGTCTACACAGTGAACAGGGCCGAGCTTGTGAGGTCCTATTTACTATGTTGATCAAGCATGTCTCCTTTGCAGTGAGGGAGCAGAAAGTGCCAAGTCATTTGAAATCAAAACATGAAAAAATCATTGAACTTCAATCAACTCATAATTTTCCAAATTCTGTGAAAAGTGTGTGGCTTGGGCCATCACCCAATATTGGCTGTGAAAGCCCTGGACTTTATTTGGTCCACGTGTTATCAAATAATTACTTCTCCTCAAAAGATACATCTGTACATACCCCTTTCAGTATTTGCACAGCTTCTTTGCTGAGCCACACTGGGTAGAGTACATCATCATGTAAAATGGATTCAAATAGGTCCTCTTCATTATCTGCTTCAAAGGGAGGCTGTCCTGCCATCATTTCATACATTAGGACTCCAAGTGCCCACCAGTCTACAGAAGCATCATACTCCAGCTCTTGTAATATCTGAAGAAATTAGAATATGCAAATTAGTACTACAGAAAATAAAGAGTTGTCAAAAGACAATAATGCTCCTTCTAGGATATAAAGCAAATAGGGTGAAGGTTTTCTAAAAGTAGATCAAACTGCAAGCCAAGGTCACTAGGTCAAAGATTATGTATTTATATATAAGATGAAATCACCAAAAATTCAAAAGTGAAATAGCAAGCCCTATCTTTTCTGACTCAAAAGATGTATGGTATGGTATTGTTGTTTAACGTCCCACTCAAGAATATTTCACTCATATGGAGACGTCACTGTGTACCGGTGAAGGGCTACAAATTTTGCCTATGCTCAGCACTGCTGGCCGTAGAGCAGGGAGGGTCCTTTAATGTGCCAACACCTACTGTGACATGG
>JACSZP010047458.1:0-15902 GCA_016161895.1 Pinna nobilis | reverse complement strand
GATGATAGGAAAAACATTAGGGAATGTGAGACAGATATATCTCCAAATGGGTAAACAAGTGCATAGTTCTGTCTGGAAAATTATTTAAGCATGATAACGAATGGAACCAGGTTATCCTCCACCTCAGAGAGAGAAATCCCACTCAACAGGTAGAATATCTTGGTCAAGAACCCTGATAAAATTGTTTTGTCTTAATGGTAAGATTCCATTATCCAATATCGATTGACTCATGGCAAATTATTTTTCTGCCATTAGATAATTATCCTCCTATCTTATGTACAGAGTTACATGCTCATTAAAAATATGTCACCTGTAGCTAAACAAATTCAAACACTTTGATTTATTTTTTTGTCTAAAAAAGAGCAGCCTTTATTACTGACCTATTGCAAATGAGCCTTTATTACTGACCTATTGCAAATGACAAGCATAGCAAGTTAATACAGCAGATCATGTATTGAGAGATCCTTTCTGTCGTGCAAATCAAATCAAATATTTCATGACAGGTCTCTCATCATAGGTATTATTTATATGATTTCCAAAAAATATTTTCTTTTAAGTGGTCCCTCAAAAATAGGTGGTGTCTCATGGCAGTGGTCTCTCAAGACAGGTTCCACTTTATTCTTAATATGCATGGTCAAATTACTGAGAGCAGAGTGGCTGCAGAGGCTACCAACAGATAACATTTGTTCTGTCTTCAGAATAAGACAGGACAGTGAACAGTGACCTGATACAGGACAGTGAACAATGCCCTGATACAGGACAGTGAACAGTGCCCTGATATAGGACAGTGAACAGTGCCCTGATATAGGACAGTGAACAGTGCCCTGATAAAGGAAAGGGAGCATTGCCCCAATACAGGAAAGGGAACAGTGCCCTGATACAGGAAAGGGAACAGTGCCCTGATACAGGACAGTGAACAGTGCCCTGATAAAGGAGAGTGAACAGTGCCCTGATAAAGGACAGTGAACAGTGTCCTGACATAGGGCAGTGAACAGTGCTCTGATACAGGAAAGGGAACAGTGCCCTGATACAGGAAAGGGAACAGTGCCCTGATACAGGACAGTGAACAGTGCCCTGATACAGGAAAGGGAACAGTGCCCTGATACAGGAAAGGGAACAGTGCCCTGCTACAGGACAGTGAACAGTGTCCTGACATAGGGCAGTGAACAGTGCCCTGACATAGGGCAGTGAACAGTGCCCTGATACAGGAAAGGGAACAGTGCCCTGATACAGGAAAGGGAACAGTGCCCTGATACAGGACAATGAACAGTGCCTTGATACAGGAAAGGGAGCAGTGCCCTGATACAGGACAATGAACAGTGCCTTGATACAGGACAATGAACAGTGTCCTGATTCAGGACAATGAACAGTGCCCTGATATAGGAAAGGGAACAGTGCCCTGATATAGGACAGTGAACAGTGCCCTGATATAGGACAGTGACCTGTGCCCTAATACATACCTCTGGTGCTATATAATCTGGAGTACCACAAAATGTCTGTGTTAGTTTGCCCTCAAACATCCCTTCCTTACACATCCCAAAATCGGCTATTTTACAGTGGCCTTCTGCATCTAACAGTATGTTGTCTAACTTTAGATCTCTACAAATAGATACATAATTGTCTGAATTTACATGTCTACAAACAGATAGATGGTGCAGAATTCATATATTCTCAAAATTACCTTTAACTCTTCGCTTTAAAAAATACTGTAAAATAATTTATTTGCAGCTAAATTTCACATTTGTGTTTCAATGATGAGTTTCCAGTGATAAACTTTCACAAAGGAACTATACATTTTAACTAATACAAAGCTTTTCTACATGTACTACAAAGTAGTTCTAATTTGTAGATATAAACTAGTCTGACATTTTCATAAATGTGTAAATTAAAGTTGGTTTGTATTGAACTCTCATGGATTAGAGCAGTCAAACTAGCCAGACATATATAATGTCTAAAAAGTTTTATCTTATTTACATTATGTGACAAGTAGACAGGAAAAACACAGTAGACAACTCTACCCAACATGTTCACAGTGGTAAGTATATGACATGTAAAATAATCATACATATTTCACATGATAGTAAATACTCGTTCAGTTGGCTAATTAAATTATTATACCTTCTGTTAGACTCTCGTAATCTGACTGGTTAAGAGTCATACAATGATTTTGAATATCACCCGCCCGCTTTACACAGATAGAGAAGACAGGGTGATATTTCAAAGACTATCACATGTGCCAACGTTCAAGTGTGCATACCATACATTACAAGACTTGTGGCAATGATGTAGTAGGCCTACGTCTACATGCTCGTATATGTAAACTTATGTCTTTTGTAGATGAATGTCTATCAAACAATAATATAGTAAAAACGACATAATGAAAAACAACACTACAATTTATGACACTCGGTTTTGCCTCTGTCAACAATGCTTCCTAGGGGTGAAAATATGCAATATCACCCTCTCATCAATGTAATATTTGTATAATATGAATTAACTATGATAAAAAATTATTGTTAGCAAATTCTTGGCTAACAGTTCTCCCAGTCCAGGGTGAGCCATGTCAAATTCATTAAAGGACATCACATTTTACCTGTATATGATTCCATTTCGATGAAGAAACATGAGAGCTTGCGTAACTTCTGCAGCATAAAATCTGGCACGAGGCTCATCAAATTTTCTAGCCCTCTGAATTTGAAACATTAGATCTCCTCCGTTAACGTACTCCATGACAAAAAATAACCGTTCCTACAATGAAGAAGGAAACAAATTCATGTTAAAAGCCATAAAGGGGAACTTTATCTATTAGAAATATTTACATATATGTACAACTCATCACTGAAAACAACTGTTACAAATACTTTGCTATCAACATGCATATAGACAGAAAATCTCAATTGCATTTACATTTCTTTATAAAAACAGCATAAATTTTTGGTGACTTTATCACCAATCTAGTCAAAATTTGATTTTAGTGCTCTGTCTTAATGCAATGTTACATGTAGACATTATGAAACCCTTTTGAGAGGACAAATCCCATGACCTCTGTTGATAACCAATCAAATTTCTGCCTTTAGAAATTGAAGGTACATATTATCAACATAAGCATTATGATACACATTAGAAGTTCAAAACAACAGTTGAACCTCAATTAATCTGGATATCAATAATCCCGATGCGACACCTTCAGGACGAAGTTTCTAAAAGAACAAAATTTTCAAATTTCATTGGCCATTTTGATATGTACATTTCAGTAATCTAGACATTGAATTTATCCAGAAAACTTGCTTAGGGAATGAAACTGTTTGGAGTAATGAGGCTCCACTGTAGTTCAAAGTGATCTGACCTCTCAATGGGGTTTTATAAGATCTACATGCAACATGGCATAGAGAAGAAGCACACTGAAGGTTACACTTAACCTTTCAACTCCCCAGGCCAAAACTGACTTGTCTAAGACTATAGAAAAGAACACACTATTCTGATACTTGGAGTAGAAAGGTTTAAGTTGAATTGCTCCGACACTTACCCTATTTTGGAAGCATGAATGAAGTGCAGTTAGAAATGGATGCTTGGCCGACAGTGCTAGAATCCTCTTTTCCGTCATTGTGCATTCTACATCATCATCTTGTATAATTACATCCTTTTTAAGGACTTTTACTGCATAAACTTCATCTGTACCTTTTTTCTCAGCTAGCATTACCTGTAATTAGATGTGAATGATGAAGTGAAAACTTGGATTACCTATAACATGTTATCTCTTACATACAAAACTTCTTACACTGTAGGCTGGGAGACAAAAATAAGTTCAATCTTACACAATCTTGGCAGTTGCCTGTTTCTTAGTTCTAGAATAAAAGTTCTTAGAGACTGTCTGGGGGAAGATGCAGATATGGTCACATATGACAGGTGGTCTCTGAATATGTCGGTTCTGAGATACTTTACTTTAGAACTCTTCCTCTTGTCCACATTTGCCGAACTTTTATGTGCAGTTTTTACAATCTCATCTGAGGGACAGGAAATGTCAACCATCTCTGTTGAGGTTCAAGTCTAGAACCACGATTAGATGAGAGACACTCTTCTGTAGTGCTGTCATGGCGTTCACATCAGAAATTCTATATTCCCCAAGTTATTCTGATAATGAGTGTTCTACTGTACCGCTACACTACTTAACTTATTATTACAAACTTGACTGACCATTTTTGACTGACCATTTTAGATAAGCAATAAATCAACATTTCAAAAATGTTTATTAAAACCATGTTTTACAAGTGCAATGGAACCTCATATTAAGACCATCCAAGCGACTGACTTAAATTGGTGTGATTAGTGAGATGGTCTCTTAAGTACAGTGGAACCCTGCTATTAAGACCATCCAAGTGACTTGCTAACATTGGTCTTAATAGTGAGGAGGTCTCCTAAATGAGGTTGAAATAGTCTAGGAAATTAATAAGAAGACACTTTTTTTTTTTTTGCGATCTCTATTGCGACATGGTCATGAGGAAAGATTCTATTTCATCCTACTAGCCACATACCTTCCCAAAACTGCCTTTTCCTAGAACTTTAATGAAATGAAAATCATACAGAGAGTATTTGTCAGCTCTATTGCGGCCTGGCCTTTCCTGGGAGGGACTCCTGGTTGGGTTCCCGTGCTCATCAGTGACAGGCATCTTCCCCTCATCATTGTTCCTAATATATAATATCTCTCCACCATCATCTGAAACAAGAAAAAAAACCATGGACACTTTTATATCTTAATGTAGAAAACAAAATAAAAATGAGGAAAAAAGAAATAGAAAAGGAGCAAAGTAATAAAAATCATAAATCTATCATTACAACAACTATACGAAAAAGAGTATAAATGGCTCTTGTCCTTCATGCATCAGGGGAGATAACTAGTCATATAACGATCAGTACAGTTTTATAATGGCTTTAAAAAATGCAAAAGCTCCTCTACAAACTGGGAAGGCAGGTGGTATTCTGCAGCAGTATTTCTGCCCTGTGACCTTAAAATGTTTAGATACCCTCATATTTTCATGATACATAAATCTTGGAAAGCAGATTTGAAAATGTCTCATCCATGTTTCCACAACTAAAGGGTAATCATGACAAATAGGTAAGCCTATTGGGTATTTGATCATATAGTCATACATGACTGACATTCAAGTTTCTGGTAATAGTTTTCATATTTTGATTAGTTCAAGGTTTCTCACTTCCGTACGCAAATATTTTTCAAGGGAAAAACTAACACACGAGTAAGAGGTCCTGTAAATGCTCTATTAACATGGATATTGTGACAGGGGTAACACAGCAGACAATATAACACATTGCAAAAAAAGAAATTAAAAAAACAATTCAGAAGAGGCACAAAAGGTGAAATCAGTTTGTAGCAATAAAAAAGAATGTTGACCTGGTTCCGTTATGTCTGCTGATTAAAGGGGGTCGTTTGTGCTGGAGACGCCCCTTTATCATCTTAAGCAGAATATGAAACTGAAACAAAACCTACTACATGATCTTTTGATACTTTGGCTGAAAGAGAACTCCGGTGAGCTTCCCTTCTCTTTTTGAAAATATCACAAGAAACTGACTTCACAAATATCAGGTGCTTGTTGGTATTAATCTTACTAATTAATGTTTGTAAATATATTATTATATTGTGACACAGTTACAACTACTAGCTGTTAAGTCTTAGGTCAGTACTGTTGTATGTATGTGTTTTCACATGCTATCAAAATTTTTGCTTTCTTTTTCTTTTCAGTCTTAACTGGTTGATCGTGTTTGAAAGTAAAATCAAATTCTGTTATAAAACTTGAAGCATAGTAAAATTTGTACAGTAAAAAGTTTACATGAAGTATACTTAACCAGTGTAGACCTAAAAAGCAATATTTTGAGCAGTAAAACACACAGTACTGTCCTAAGAAAGCATCATGTATGTGTAGTACAACACCTTCACCTTGTAAAATATATATATAAACCTAACACTAATACATGTATACACAGTATACATGTCCACCAACACCAAGCATTTTCATTGACTTATTCTCTCTCTCTCTCTCACTCTCTCTCTCTCTCTCTCATAACAGTGAACCACAGCATAAGAATAAATTGTTCACTGCAAATTTCTGAGATGTATTCAACGTAATTACGATTACAGATATCATGTCTATTACTTGGTATGTCATGCTTATTTTGTTCAAGTGCAATTTCAATTATTTGTCATGTTTCAAAATAATGTTCTATCTAAGTTAAGAAAAAATCAAGAAAGAAATTAAGAGAATTTTCATGATCAATGCATTTTAGAATTTTCATGATCAATGCATTTTAGAATTTTCATGATCAATGCATTTTAGAATTTTCATGATCAATGCATTTTAGAATTTTCATGATCAATGCGTTTTAGAGTCTTAATCATTATTTAATGAGAGATGCATGATTTCAAAAATCCCAGGTTCAATTCAACAGAAAATTGCATATGACCGAGTCTTGGGTTGAGGAAAGGAAAATAGTAGTTATGACAGATTTCTCTATAGTCTGTTTTATCTGTAGATCTATACAACTGTGTTAGTAGAAAAACAAAACAATCTGACCAATCAGGCACTGTGACTTTCTCAGGCTCAAGTAAAAAATGCACTTCAAATGTGAAAATTAAACAAATTATAATTAAAATAATGTAGACCTACCAGTAATGCTAAACAACAAACAATAAACATTTTTGCTTTAATTTTATTATAATTATTTTTTTGGCATTGATTAAGATGACAAATATACAATTTACTTCTAGATGCAATTCAAAATTTATACACCTATGTTTAAAAAGGTTATAGAAAATTGAATGAAAAGGTTACATTTAAAAAAATAAAACGTTAGCAAAAGATCTCACTTTCACAATGTATAGACTTATCTGTTTAATGTATGAATTTTCAAATATTAATTTCACACATGAGGCTATCAGATGTTTGAAAGAGAATGAAAGATTAAGGAAATATGCTGAAAACATATTCTGAGATCTTAATTCTGACCTTTTTGTGGTGCCGGTACTTTTATCTGTGTGATATGGAAAAGGTATTACTGATTACTGAGAATGGCAAAAAAGGAATAGCAAGCCACAGAAATGGTGAAAAAATAAAAGTAGGTCAAACTCCTAGGTCAAATATTTGGTACCCATTGGAAGGTCTTGTCAGAAGGAAAACACATTAGAAATATGAAAGCCATATCACTTAACATTCAAAAATTACGACCAAGGTTAACGTCTTTGCAGACAAATAGACAGGAAAAAATTAAATGCTCCTGAATCCCCGATTGCAGGAGCATATAAAATCAAAGAGTAAATAAAAGACTTATCTCATTTCGGGGTAGACATGGTTTTTACAGGTAATCTTCAGATTAAGGTTCCCTTCCAAACAAACAACTTAAACCAACATAAATATAAACTTCCAAAGTTTAATCTAAAAACGGGGATTACCCAAGCTAATATAAAGGTAACACAAGGGAAAATCCAGGGGAGATAACTACAGCCAATGAATCATGTAGGCAAAGCAGACTTGAAAGCTTGATCTAGCAAATAAGCATAGTTAAGATTTTGTTAATGTGACTATAAAATTCTGAAACATGGAGTTGGATACAGGTGAATTTGCTTTAACCCTTTCACCCCCAAGTATCAAAATGGTATGCACTATTCTACTGATTTAGAACAATCCATGATGGTCAGAAGGGTTGACAGGGTTTAACAAATCAATTTCAGATTTAGTAATATTGGTACTAAATAGTTAAAAGAAACTAGCTTCAAAATCACCTCAGTAAAACTTCTTCACGGTTCATTCACACTTAGCTGTAGGACTATAGGGAATCAATGGTAAAAGTGCATGGGGTAAACTTATTGTTCTTAGTTGTGTAATTTATAGAAGGGAGAAGCATCCATTAACTCTTTCAACCCCAAGTATCATGATGGCATGCTCTATTCCATTGTCTGGACCAGTCTATTTCAGTCTGTGGCGTTGAAAGGGTTAATACATTTAAACTATCTTTCATAGATTCTTTACTTTGTGCCATTTATCCATTTATCCATTTTTCCGACTTCCAATGTTGAACTTGGTAGGGAAGGATAGAAAAAAACAGAAGCTTTTACTAAGAAAGCTTGAATCCAAAGTCCAAGCCTAAGTCAAAAATGCTACATTAGAGCCAGAGTGGCCATCTTAAATTGTTTTTCAAATGGAACTAAATGATAAAAAAAGGTTGAAGTTGAGAGAAATGTATGTCTACCCATAGAAACATCTCGTTTTGTTGTACCCTGTAGTGTTTTATGGTTTTTGTCATTATTTCAGTTAAATCATTGAAGCATCAGATGATGTAGTCTTCAGCAACTTTGACCTTTGCTAAGGACATTATCCTATGGAGTACTGAACCTTTCAAAAACAAGGTCTATCTTTAACTTGCCAAATGACATGGCTTTCATCATTATTTCAGCTACACCTTTAGCAATTATTGATAGGGAAATCCCCGGTTACCATGTAAGAGGGTCAAAATAGTAGACCCTCTGCCAGTAAACTGACAAACTCTCTCACAATGATCAGAATCGATAGGTTGTGAACAAGTGTTGAGTAGCTTTATGATCTAAAGAGTAATGGCCTTATCACTAAGCTTCAGAAGCCCCCCACCCCTTTCAGAGGCTTTGTGCTAGTCAAGGCAAAGGTTAAGTATTAGGCAATCTACATTAGAATTTGCTCTTCTGTTCTCCTGTACATATGATATGTCTAAGTGGGAGGAGCTAACAAAACTCCTGATGTCATTGTGTCACAGACCGTGGTAACAAATAAAATTACAGCTTCCCAGATTTTGAAGTCCAATTGTGATAACTGACCCTGATTTGAATAAGCCATTTTAACTGGTGATTTTTCCTTTGTGTTTTGCAGTATAGATATTTTATTGAAAATGCTATAGTTGGATGTATTGTTGTTCAATATCCCACTTAAGAAGCTTTTGCTTATATGGAGACGTCACAAATACCGGCGAAGTACGACAAATTTAGCCTGTGCTCCACACTTAGGGTATTGAGCAGTGTGGGTTTTTTGACAAGCTGATACCCACTGTGACACTGGACATTGAAAACCAATCACAGCGGGAGGTAGATTCAACTCCATGACCTCATAATCAGAAAGGAAATATGCTAACCATTAAGCTATATTGGCCCAAACCAACTGCTATGAAAAAGTTTGTGACACTTTTACTTTGTCTGGAGAATGTGACCTGAGCAATGTTGTCTTAGATCCTTGACACTGTGACATATCAGAAGAACAAAGCTGGGCACCATAAAAACTTAACTATTTTCTTAAGTCTGAGAATTTTCTCAAAAGCAGTTTCTCGGTCAATCAGGATCTATAATTTGCTGTAGTTAAGAAAATTCTCGGACTGAAGAAAAATTCTGTTGTATGGTGTCCAGCCGAGAAACTTGATAAGATCAAATTATAATTAGATTGAGAATTAAGTGTAGTCATATAGTAATGATACAGCTAGCAGACCCGCAGCTACAGATAAGCAGGAGGGCGTTAAGAGACGAATATTAATGTGAAGGCGTGAAGTCATACATTTCAAACAGAACACATACTGGCAACAGTATTGCTCCTTTTATACTTGATCTTATTCATATTGGCCATTTTGTCTACAAAGAAACAGAAAATCATACTAAAAAACTGAAGAAAAAAAAGCAACACTGACAAAACTGAAAAGAAAATACAACTAAAGAATGCAACATTATTAAGAATAATTACAGCAAGAAGGCTATGTGATTACAACATCAACAGTATGCATTATATATCATTCCACAAGGACCAATTTTGTTACAAATTCAGGTAAGACAGGTGTCCAGCTATTTCTTACTAAAATAGACCTCACTTATATTGAACCGTCATATATTGAAATCCGGCCTAATTTGAAATAATTTTAATTTCTGGCCAATTACTGTATTATCATTTTAACCCAGTTATTTTGAAAACCCTGTTTATTTGAAAGAAAATGTAATCTCCTTTGGTTTCAATATATACGAGTCTGGCTATACTAGCATTTTCTCTCTACAAAAAAAATTATTGTTTCCTTCATGGGGGAAAAAGAGGGTCGTAATGAGAAAAGCAATCAAGGGTCCTGAGTTTGATCCTCAGTTAGATTATGGATAGACATGTATACTACAACTTCTGATGAACTTTTGATTAAAATATTTGATTAGACTTATTGATGTCGCTAATGCCATAGAACCATACATTGGATGAAACTAAGGTCAATCTTGACTACTTTTTAATTCCATGCAATTTGTCAAACTAATTTAATTACGAATGGTGCTTAACATTATTGAATATATCTGATGTCTTTGGAATGCAAAAGTTGATCTGGTTCATTTCATAAATTCAAATGGCATATCAGCATGGTAAATTTAAGTGACAGACTTCAGTGGGCCAATGACTGACAGAAGCCTTCATTAGAACTCAATATCAATGAGGAATGATGTTGGCCTAGCAGCAAATTTACACCTAATTTTCTACTAAAGAATTCAATTGTCTTCAGAATGTGAAATTTAATTCAATTTCAGTTTCAGAGAACAAAGCAACAAGATTTTGGTGACGTAGTTCATCTGACTTACAAACAAAAAACTTAGTTTCATAACATTTGCCTAGTTGGCCTCAATAATGCAAAAATCGATTAAATCTACAGACAGACCCGTGCTTACTTAATTACATACAAAGAAGGTCAGTTATAAAACATTTGTTGTGCTGCAAAGTCACAATTTTAAAATCTATTCAATGTATGGTCTTCAATAGTTTGTTTTAGTAGATACCTTTATCTATTCAGTTTTAACTGATGTCGATCATACATACTCTTACAAGTATTTTGGGATGAAAATCAATCCAATTCCAATAATGCCGACAAGGCATTAACTTTTGATAGGACACCTGGCTTTCTTAATTTCCTACTTACCTTGTATAGGTAGAGATGTCCTGTCTCCAGGTACTTTGTTGGGAGATTCTGTACTAATTGAGGGCTGTAATAAAAATAACAAAATTTTTGTGAATATTTCAATTAAATTTTATATACAGATGTATGTAGAGAAGTCTTTATAGTGATACCAACTCTCATATCTATTCAGACTCATCCATTGAAAATGGGAAAGCCAAAGTAACTTTGAAAAGCTTTGAAAGCCAATGGCATAATCAAGGTGGAAAGGTCAAAATGTAAATGACCTTGACATTCACTGTATGGCTCTGGTAGCATCCATACCAAAAAAGAAGTCTTTTCTTCTTACTATTTCAGAAGATACCTTTGCACAGGTCAAATATATCATACTTGCAAAGCTTCCCCAATAAATCGGGAAACTCACTATTTTCTAAGTTACATTTTGATAAATTTGTATGAAACAACATGTCTCCCCCATTAAAATCTTAACTTTTCCTATTAACTCTTAGTAAAATTAAGAGTCTCTCCATGACATTGAAAAATCTCCTCCATATATTTTTTTTTCGAGCTTGGCATGTCTGATTTATTGTTATGCTGAAGCTCCTACAGCCACAGGTATGTGATCTATGCAGAAGAACCTGCCTTGAAAGACCACCTCTACAGTTATGGTTATGTGGTCTATACAGTAGAACCTGTCTTGAGAGACCATCCCTACAGCCAAGGTTGATGTTGTCCATACAACAGGACCTCTTTGCCCTCTCGCCTCTGTAGACATGATACAAACTAGATATAAAGCATGTCTGTAAGACACAAGAGATGCCTGCATCTGTTGACACATTTTCTGTATGCAGCTAGTGTAAAACATAAAGAATCTATGATTACAAAGCTCACCTCGACAGGGATATCTCATCATTCAAGCATCAAATATAGGTCACAGCCAGAATCCATAACATGGATGTAAGTCCTTATCCCAAGATGCACCTATGCACCAACTTTCATCCATGTAGAAGTTACACTTTGAAAGAAACTGACCTTACCCAATTTTCTTAACTGGACGCCGATGCATGGAGTATATAGCATAAGCTCTCCTCAACTTTGCGGAGATGAGCTAAAAATGACTTGGTCAAACAAATGTTATGTTGACAATGATCAATATAATCAAATTCCTATGGGTATGCACATGGTAAATATGTGTATGAATGTCTACTATAAAATTAAAGCTGTAGCTCAAAAACTGTAGGAAGAGATGGGCAGTCAAAACTTGTATCTTTATTTGGAAAACCAAACAAACAGACGGACAGAAGTAGATAAATATGTCACCCCCAGACTCTCTGTCGAAGACACATACACATAATCAACAAATATAATCTGGGATCGTAACAAATTTTACCTTTTTTGGTCGCCTTTCACCTGGTTTGATTCCTATTTCCTGTAATATTTGTGCCATATCTCGGGTGTTTGTCCCACAATTGTTGGCAACATTTTTCTGACATCTTTTGTGTACATTTAATTTGCAAGCTGAAAGTAAATGGAAGACTGAAATTAGCAATGTAAAATTTTGATTTCTTGTACAAAGGCACGAAGGAGATTTTTTTTTAAAAATGTAAACCACATAAAAGAGTACAATAGACTCTGTAACGATGAGTTGGTTGGTTGTTCTGCTGTTTAACGTTCCACTCGAGAATATTTCATTTATATGGAAATGTCGCCTGTGCCGGTGAAGGGCAACAAATTTTGCCTATGCTTGGCACTTATGGCCATAGAGCAGGGATGATTCTTTAAAGTGCAACACCCAGTGTGACACGAGACCTTGGTTTTTATGGTCTCATCCCAAAGACAGGGACGGCCAACTGTACCGTGATCGAAGTCTAATATGCTAACTACTAGGCCATGGCAGCCCCTGTAAAATTTTGATTTCTTATACAAAGGCGGGAAGGAGATATTTTTTTTAAAACTGTAAAACCATGTAACTGTAAGTACAATCCTAAGACTTTAAATGGCAAATGATACAGGTCCCCGCAAAGACATAGATGTTGTTATGGCAACTGATTGTTTCTTGATGTCATTTTTCCGGGAGTCTGTATCATTCTGCCAACTAATGTTACTGGACTGCAGTTACAATGAAAGGGTCTTAATAAGTGAAATGACCACAACATCTTAATTTTTTTTTTTTTTTTTGGATGGCAAAAATTGTTCCCAATAGTTCTATTTGTGTTCAAATCAACCTCTATAAATTATCACCTCCCTAAAAACTTATAAAGACAACTTTTCTTGTGTCCCTAGGGAGGTCGTTAACAAACAAGTTTCACTATATTCTATAAATTCTTATGTTGCATATATTAAGCTGGAAATCATGACAATAAACCTCAAGGTCCTCTTTTGCAATGTATTTTTCTTAAAATAAATAATCTTCTAAATTATTTAAACACTCATAAGAAGGAATATTAATTGCATAACTTATTGGAATGATATGATCTCTGTTTCTCGATTTCCTTAAGATTTGTGTGAAAAATAAATATGTTTATAATAGCAAAATCAAGTCTGATGCTTTTATGCTTTCACAATATGGCCTTGATTTAAAATGCTCTCTTTATAAATGTCATCCATATACGGGGAACCTAACAACTTTAAATGGTCGGCAAATAATATCCATCATCCATAGAGAACTTAAATAGAACATCACTACTATTTTTGTTTACAACAGCACTTTAAAATATGCATTCTCATTTTTGTTTAGCTTGCATTTGAATTTTAAAAGAGTTCATTGACTTTTCATTTAAAAAATTCCAGAACAACATGCAGGTCATTTTATGACATGCAAGCAATTTTAGGTGAGAGCAGACACCATGAAAACAGGACATTTCAATTGTCAATAAATGTAAGTGCTAGATCACAAATTCTTACTCCAATTATTTTTGTGCAAAAAGCGTAACAGTCAATTCTGTTCAGAGTTGGAAGAACATTCATATCATAAAAAGTAGGTTTACGTTGTGATAAATAGGGCGTCAAGGTGTACAACTTTACCTGAACTAGACTAGAGAGATTGTTAGATTATGTACCATAATATTTTAAACTATGTGCTTGACTGCTGCATGATATAGGATCCCTCAACTGAAACCAGCTGATTGGCAATAATGTTGTCTTTTCTATGGAAATAATTCAGCAGTTCTGTTTCAAATGCAAGGTGAAGGTCATTTGACATATTGTCGGCACACATTTTTTGTCCTTCATAATTGGAATCAATTATCAATTGTGTGGACTACGAACTTCATCATTTCATATGGTACTGCATATTCAGATTGACCTGTGATTTTGACTGAAGGTCATTGCGTATCTGTAGGTCATAGATAATATTCATGTGTATTATGATCAAGCAGGGTTTTCAGAAGTAGCCAGATGGCAGTAAAATTACCCATCTACTCTTTCATTTTCACCAGCTATTTTTTCTACATATGAACAAGTTTTAATTGGATAACAAGCCTGATCCATTTCTCCATTAGTTCCGTTTACATTTGCAGATTTTCCTCTTACTTAGATTCTTATTGAAATCACTGAGCAAGGGCTCTCTATGTTTGATGAAAATATGAGCAACAAAACATTTCAATTCACACATACTTAATGACTTTGACTTTTGACCTTCAATAATGAGACAAATTGAGCTACATTCTCAAGTCATGAGCAGCAAGTCTGTGAAGTATCATCTTAATTCGTTCATTACTTAATTAATCAAGATTTAAGGCTTTGACATTTCACCTTTAGTTAAGGTTAATGCACTCCTCTGGGACGCGAGTAAATTTGTGTGAAATATAATCTAGGTCACTCAATGCTGGAGGGAGTTATGGGCAAAATACAGACTTTTAATCAATTCAATCACCAAAAAAGAGAATGAATATCATAAAACAAAAATAACTTGTAATATTTTACGAGTTTTAAAATATCATTTCTATCTCCTGGACAGCTTGTTATCTCCCCTTGTTTTGTAGCATGCCACCAGAGGAGGCACCACTTCTGGCGACAAAGTGGCACAAACACTGGCTACATCCAACAATTTAAGACATCAATATCGGCAAAATTATGTGGAATTTTGCTCCCTGGAGGCTATGTTTGCTTTTGATAAACAAGGGAGATAACAAGATATTCCAGGAAAGAGAATAGACATTATGTGGACTTACCCTCACACTGTAAACCTTGCTTAATTATACCATATAGTAGAGAACCACAGTGGTCACAGAAAGTTGGCCTCTTGTAGCTGTGTACACTAAACCGATGAGGAACGTTGATGTTAAACCTTGTCTGTAGAGCCTGTAATATACAATAATTCACTCTTTAGAAGAGATACCTACATTGTACATACGGTTTCAGAGTTCAGTGGAATCTAGGGGTCATCCCACTTCAAAATTGTTTACTTAGATGTACAGTGATGTTTCGTTAGTCCGGACACTTTCGTTCCCGAGAGATTCGTCCGGATTAACGAATCGTCCGGATTACCGCATCCAGCCGTGCTATCTGTAAGAGTTACTTCCCTTGTTCTTAAAATTTGTTTACAAATACGCATGAGTAATTATTCATATTATGTAGAATACTGAACACCGCAATTTTCATTTTTATTATTAAACAGAGATAAAAAATTAAACACTGAAAAAAATTAAAAGATTAAAAAAAATACGAAAAATGAGGAAATTTTTTTTTTAGAAAATAGTAAAGGTTTGTTCAGAGACGTTAAACGGAAAATGAGAATGAACTTGTGTACCTATGAAAATGAAATATTTACAGTGAAAGAATGAAGAATTAAACAAGGGAAAAGGAATAATGACAGAAGCACTAAGAAAAAGCACTAAAATATCCAACAAATCAACGAAAAATTGACAAATTCAAAACAACGAAATCAGAGATCGAATGACGGTCTGTAGATTATCGACTCCTTATAAACCAACAAAAATTCGGCAGAGTAAGCCGGTATGATCTAT